>CM067374.1:33429131-33671631 GCA_034401795.1 Chaetoderma sp. LZ-2023a | reverse complement strand
TATGAATGCTACGCCACGAATTTTCCTCCTCATCCATGCGTGTTTTATGGTGTTCTTATGTGTGAACTTCTTAGGGGCAGCTTGATATGGAATCATGTCAAGATATTTATGCAGCAGAATTAGAAAATCAAATAATATTTACGCAACTGGAGGCGGAAAACAACGCGGTCAAGCGCATTCGCCCCGGTGCCAATTCGGCCCATTTTTCGCTGTTCCGATTAGAAGTGGATTCACACTAGTGTATTTTGCATAAATTCAATAAATAAATGTAGTTATTATATGTATTTTAGAAGTACAATTACAATATGCTTATTTTTAAGTCTATGTAATGTCAGCGATTACGTGAGACTGACGGCGTAGGCCTACACACGTACACCAGGTTCATAGTTAGGCCTATATAGTTAGTGTGTATGGTACTACGCATACTTGGGTTTTACAATTTCATTGTTGTAATATTCCCAATTTAACACTATATAATTCTCTAGTCTCCTAAAGGCACTATTAGGCTACCTAATGTAATCATTCAATGTAATAGGTGCGCGTAGATTGCGCTATTCATTGATAAAGGAATTATCCCAAACAGAGTATAATTATTTTTATCATATTATCCATAAATAAACATCAGTCAAACAAACCACTCAGGCCGGAAGCCAGGGCAGGACCGGTGCACTATGTAATATTACCCCCAATCAGGCAGCCATGGCAGGGCAAGCAATCAGGCAGCCAAGGGAGGGCAGGTAGGCAATCAGGCAGCCAGGGGAGGGCAGGCAGGCAGCCAGGGTATGGCAGGCAGGCATCAGGCAGCCAGGGAGGGCAGGCAGACATGGCAGGTAATCAGACAGCCAGATCAGAGCAGGCATGCAGGCATCAATGGCATGGCATGGCAGTTAGTTGGTCGGTTGACCAGCCAGTTGGTCAATCGTCCTGCCACTCACTCACTCACTCACTCACTCACTCACTCACTCACTCACTCACTCACTCACTCACTCAATCACTCACTCACTCACTCACTCACTCACACTCACTCACACTCACTCACTCACTCACTCACTCACTCACTCACTCACTCACTCACTCACTCACTCACTCACTCACTCACTCACGCACTCACTCACTCACTCACTCACTCACACAATTTATCAGTCACGCACTCGTGAGTGAGTGAGTCGGTGGGTCCGTCGATGAGTCAGTAAGTTGGTCAGTTCGCCAGTCAGTGAGTGAGTCAGCGAGCCAGTGAGCGAGCCAGCCAGTGAGCGAGTCAGTGAGTGAGTGAGCGAGCCAGCCAGCCAGCCAGCCAGTGAGTGAGTGAGTGAGTGAGTGAGTGAGTGAGTGAGTGGGTGGGTGGGTGGGTGGGTGGGTGGGTGGGTGAGTGAGTGAGTTGGTCAGTCGGTGAGTGGATGGGTGGGGTCGGTCTGTTGGTCAGGTCGGATCGGGTCGGTCTGTGAGTTGGTCGCTCTCTGAGTCTGTCGGTCTCTGAGTCGGTCGGCCTCTGAGTCGGTCGGTCTCTGAGTCGGTCGGTCTTTGAGTCGGTCGGTCTGTGAGTCGGTCGGTCTGTGAGCTGGTCGGTCTGTGAGTCAGTCGGTCGGCGGGCCAGCCAGTCATGTACTCTATTGGTTAGTCGATCACTCACTCATGCATTTAGGCTACTTGGTAGCCCAAACCGCCCCATACACGACGCCACTGCAATTGTACGTATATATACCTAATTGATTGGCCGAACGATCGCATGGCTGGCTGTAATTGAATGGAATTGAATCCAACTATTGATTGATTCATTTCTTTATTCTTTAATCATTGATTGACTGAATAATTATTCTGATTGCTCTAGAGTGGCTGACTTGTTGATCCTTTGGTTGCTAGATTGTTTAGGTACATGGGTGATCAGTAATCGCATTGGTCTGACAAATTATTTGATTGACAGTGTGGCAGGAGACAGTGTCGGGAGGGTGTGAGTTAGATCTTCCCAATGGAAATCTTTGAAGATTAAGCTCGATCTGAGAATCCTTCTAATACTTTAATTGTAGAGTTTAGACATAGGGTTGCTCTTAAAATAAAATTAAAACAATACACCACAACATAGCATAATTCACCCTAATTTTGTTTACAAATTTGGATTTTTCAAACCAAAAAAAATCACGGGATTGCCATTGTTGGAGGGGGGTATAGTCTGTGTGGGGTGGGTGGGTATCACAAACGTAAATTAAAAAAATAAAATACTTGTTTTCAGAACCTTACAAGTTCGTTTATTGGATTTAACACAGACACCATACAAGGACAAGTTGGCTTTTAAATTTTCGAGATGCTTGCCATATACATAGGCGTAGGGGAGGGGTGGGGGTGCTAGCAACCCTTCAGATTTTTTTCTCTCAGTGTATTCTCCGTAGCGCCCATTAGGTTTTGGTCATATAGTTTAGCGCCATCAACCCCCCCCCCCCCCCCCCCACCCACCACGTCAAAGTACGTTCCTACACACCTATGAATGTAGGCGCTATATATGATATGTGATATAAATTTCCAAAAGGTTATAGCAGCCAACTGCTATTGGGGGGAAATGGGTTCAAACATACAGCCAAACATGAGGTTTTTAAAAAAGATTTAATAACAAATATTTACGTTCTTGACACCCCGGCCGTGGCTATTTGGGGGGGGGGGGTGGGGTGGGGGGGGGGGGGGGTCACGCGCTAACCGCCGAGGCTGCTAATTATATATAGATACAAAATAATAGTTACAAACTGTTGATTTTGTAGGGTTTAATCAATATGGGTATGAAATAAAAAAAATTTATATAATACCCGGCGACAGTCGCTGGAATTAAACATAGCAGTACTACATATTATATAGGCTAACTATATAGGGCATATACGAAAATAGGGTATTTCGTGCGATTCGTGTTAGCCATATGAAATTTCTTTTATAAACACGCAGTGATTATTACGTAAGAATATTATCTTTATGAATCGAGATGTTTGTAAAAAGTTTATTAGCTGAAAACGCCGTAAAAGCTATGTGATTATTACTAAGCGAAGGCACACAAAGTGGTTTGTTTATGTGCTTTGACCTTTGACCTGACGTTTGCTGCACATGCGCATTCGGAACTCCGAGATAGCTTATTGGGGTGGGGGAGGGGTTGTGATTGGTGGAGGCAATTGAAAATAGTTCCAGCAGGGGACCCTGCGAAGCTTCGAAAATTTGATTTATTGATCACTTTCTGTATCATGATTCCATCACATGTTGAATATTTTGAAACTAAAATTACTGGAATTGTGGAGGCTGGCTCAGCATCTTACAATAATATTATTTGTGTCAATATATCTGACAGGTTGCTTGTATCATATGGTCACATTTCTGCACCATTGGGTTAATATAATTTGAATAATGAGGGGCACCCCAGAGCACTGCCCCCTCCACCCCCTCCCACCCAGCTGAAGTATATATAAGGCAACATGGAATGATGGATGCCAATTTCTTTTTAAAAATCAGCTTCATTGCCATAATCCATATAATAATGATATATCTGATTTTCACCATTGACCAACCATTAAAACCATTATTGATGTTAATTCTCTCCAGGTAAATAACTATAATCTACACATGCACCACTGATCCTGTGATCATGTAGGCCTTTGGATCAGTAAAGGATAACTCATTTATTAATGGTAATTGATCCAGATTGATCCATTTGGATCACTTGTCTTTCACAAGTAGTAAATCTAAATATATAAAAAGGGCATACATTTACTGCTTACTTTATCAAATACCTGTAATCAGTAGCTAGTGCAATCTGTGAAAGGTTATTGTTGAAATTAAAGTTGTTGTTAATTATGCCAACATTTACATGTAAGTCATAAGATCTAGAAATTTAGTTTGAAAATAAAAATATTTGGACCTGAAATGTGCAAATTTGTGATTATTAGCTAAGTTACACAGAAATGTAAACATTTTGACAGTTAAATGAGAATCTGGTTTTGATATACCAAGGATTTAAATGGAAATGTGAAGATTGTACAAAATCCAGGCAAGTATTATGAAAATTTATGTCAGAAATATAAAAGGTTTCAGCCTGAAACAAGGGCATTTTGGTTTAAATCAGATTAATTTCAGGCCACGCATAAATTATAGTTTATTTGGGGTAACCAACTTAATATTTTGGTTATGTATGCTTATATATCCAAAATATATTATAGGGTTTAATACTACAAACAGACCATAATTTAAGTGGTCTCTGTGATCTTGAGACATGATACCCAGACTGCCAGAGATCAAAGTAGACTTTGGAACCAAGAGGCACAATGGGTATGGTGGGCCTGTATCACTCACCTAGGATATCAGTATTTGTACAAGAAACATTTAAAATTGGGTTTCAAACACAGAATATGGCAGGAATCATGGAAATTTGTACTTAAATGCAGAAATTGGTGTTAAAATGCAAACATTTCTGGCTGAAATTTGTAAATTTTGTGTTGAAAGCATAAGTTTAGAGAAATATATACATTTTGACAGGTAATATGTGTATCTGGGCTCAAAATGTTAAATCTGTAATGGACCATTTCGTAAAATATCAGCCAGTGTTTAAAATTTAACAACAAATTAGAAAATTTTGACCTAAAATGAAAGAATATGTGTGAAAATGCACAAATTTGGTACTGAAATCTGTGAATTTGGGATTATAAGCAAGTGTTTACCAAGAAATATATAGATTTTCACAGTTAATAAGAATATCTGGGTTCAAAATGCTAAAAAAAATTCAAATGACCAGTAATCTGAAAATTTAAGCTGGAAATGTGAAGATTCTGGTCAGAAACATGCAGTCTTTGACACAAAACAAGAAAATTTGGACTAAAAAGCAACTGCTTTGTTTAGAAACAAAACATATTGGTGCAAAATACAAAAGTAAGACAGTTTAGGCTGAACATACACAGATTTCTGTTCTGTATGAAGAATTGATATCTATGTTCCAAATATGAACATTTTAACAGGAAACATGAATAGTTTAGGTTAAAAAATTTAAGAATTTAGGCCCAAAATGGCAAAACTTGGATATGAAATGATGGCCACTAACCAATAATGTCAAATTCCTATTCAACAGGCCCAAAACCTATATTATTGCCATGCTCACTGAAAATTCATCAACTAAGAGAGCCAAGTCTAACTCTTTAATGATAATTAAGCCAGCAAAAACCAGCCTTTGCAGTGGTATTGGGAATATCTTCAAGAATTTATCACTGTAATGCCTTTGTTAGTCATTCCAGTGTTAAAATTTCAAAAAATGTCTTCTTGGCCAGCAAATGAACATTCACTAAGTAAAATGACAATTTTCCTAAACAATCTTAACCATTAACAGCAATAACTCTGATAGGAAATATGAAGATTTTGGGCTGAAATGCATAATTTTTATTCAGAAACATAAAAATCTTGGTACAAATGCAGAAATATGACCATTTTGACTGAAAATTAAAACATTTCTGTACAAAGCATGGATATCTAAGTTCCAAATATGAAAATTTTGACAAAAACATGAACCATTTAGGTCAGAAATGAAAAAAAAAGAATTTCCATGCAAAACAAAAGAATTGATGATGGACACTGGCTCAAAGATCAAAATCTATACATCACTGTTTTGACTGTCAAGACCATCAACTACATGTAACAAAAGCTCAAATGTGATTGCCCGATATTGTCAAGTTTGCTTTAGCTTAGCTGACTTTTCACACACATATATCTGAGAAAAACATCTCCCAGTAGATCAATCTGGCCTAGTTTCTTAAGAATATATGTAAACGGTAAATTTTCTTAAATTTGAATGGTCACCAGTAATAACACATTCAGCCAGTAAGCTCTGCATGAAGTGGATCATGGTGTGACTTAGTGATCCAAATAGGCAAGGGCCTGTCTTACAAACTCAGAATTTGCTACTGGTAGAATGGTAAAGGTTTTTCAAAAAATTTAACGACCTGCAAACAATCATTGCATATTGTTTTATTTATCGAGCTATTTAGACCAAATATATTGCCATGGAATAAGCTCATTTGGCCTCTCAGGTTTTTCAGACCAGATGAGCTAGAACTGAGATCTGCAGAAAACTAAATATTTTGAAATTAATTTGTCTGAAAGTGATTTAGGTCTTGCGGTTTGAGCAGCTATATCCTTAAATCAAATAATCTGACTGAATTAATAAAGAAACAAGGAGTTTTTGGTCTTGCTCGCTCTGATTACAAATAAATTTGTTTTTAAGAGAGATGATATGAAGATTGTAGAATATCTTGAAAATAACCTGATTGACAGCTGTTTGCCACTCTCTATGGAACAGCAGGTTTCAGTGAAACTGTTTTTAAAATAGTTTGCCTATTGAAATATCATGCGCGTACACTGTCATTGTCATACAGAGTGAAATTGAATATTGTTTTCACTGGTTTTATTAATTTGATATATTTTTTTCAGATAAGAGTTCTCACCTCAGAGGGATGCATTACTAAATGTCAAACATGACCATGTCACCGAAGTCATTATTGTTTTGTGTGACAGCATTTTCTCATTGAGTATAGGGGACAGCATGAAATAGATTGCTCAGATTTCCTGACTTTCCAGCTGATCAATGAAATCTTATATAAAATTATTCATTCCAGTGAATTAAGTTGTGATTTACTTCTTGGACAGCAGATTTTCTATCCCCACACTTTTTGAAAAAATGCTGGAATAATAAAATCGCGCCTGTTTGTTCATTTACAGGTCAAGAGGACTATTTTTTCAAGTTTACCACTGCAATGTCTGATTGGCGGACCAGCCACTCCAGTGTTAAACTTTCAAAAATAGTCTCTTGGTGTACAGAGCTATTTCTCAAGATCACTGCAGAAGCTACTTTGGCCGGTTCGTTGATTAACAGGTTATATTCAAGTCATTAACCCTTAGCACACTGATGTCACTATTCTATCTTTTACTGTGTCAGTATCAAAGAAACTGGTGTATATTTTTCAACAATTTTGCTAGAAGATTTTGCTGTCTATGGCAGCACCATCTCCCACCAAATTTGTTGAAAAATGAAAACCAGTTCATCTTTTAATTTAATTTAAAATTTTGACACCAGAGTGGTAAGGGTTAACTCATTCAAAACCCAAAAACCATACAACATATTCATCATGGTAATACGAGGTTGTTGGTTGCACAAGGTACATAGACATTTTGCGCTGATAGATAGTAATACCAGTTTAACCCTCAATGTCTCAATTTCAAGCCAACTATACAGGAAACCTGTTAAATATTTTTAATCTATGGTTATATCTAACCCTAACCCTATCTAACCCTAACTCAGTCAAATTAATTTAAAAATACTCAATATAATATTCATTACTGTATATCATAAAGAAGTTGTCATTTCTTGCCTATGTTGGTTAAAGGGTCAACTCTTTGAACTCTGAATATCAGGCTAAACAAATTATTCTGGATGAAAGAAATATTATGTTGAGCATTGTGATTTAACTAGATTCAAGATTCATTATTTTCATATAGATAAATAATTTAACAGTTCAAAACAGGCATCCACCTAAGGCTATGTGGTGGTGGTGGGCACTTGACAAACTAGGTAAGTGCAGAGATGAAAAAACCTCAACAACCTACAACAGTGGAAGACTGATATCCGCCACCCCACCACCCCCCCCCCCCCACCCCCCGAATTACAACAGCCTACAATACAGTAGCACTACATTCCAGTTAATAAAATAGGTTAATATTCCCAAAACAGACAAATGTTCTCTAGTTTTGTTGAATATTTTTGACCTGCGGCAGCACTGGCTTCCAATCAAATTAAGTCCAAAATATTCAACTGTACATTTTATCTCGTTTTGTAAACACCAAGTTATTTCTGAGGCGTATTGTACGTCCAACAGCGGGAGGTTGACATTTCCCGGAATCTTAGAACACGTTTATAGAAATGCATTTCAGCAGCTTGAATCTGACAATGCGCTACAGATTAGTACAAAATTATGCCAAACAGTGTTTGTTTGCATTTCAAAAGATGCACTAAACACTGAATAATTGACGTTTTACGCGATGTATTGTCGTATTCATAATCAGCTGGTTAAACGGTTAAAAAATGTGAAAGGGTATTTTACATTCCACTCGTTTGTTTTTGGGTTTCCCCGGGCTAAAAATTGACAACCAATAGAAATATTCGGTCTTACGCGTGTGCGGCTTATCAGCATTAGCCAATCAGCGCCGTGGACTCTGTAGCCCTTACCGGCTCCACTATTGTGACTATGAGCAATTGGAGTCGGGTACCAGCTTAAGTTGACTTTGGCAATGTATTAATCTGGTAACCCGGTCTCTGGCACCGTATTAATCTGGCAACCCTGTCTCATCAAGTTCGCAAGTTCAAGATCAATAGTGTCAAATTAGTTTTTCTCGTCTTCAACATTTTAAAGATTGAGTAATAGGACATTTGTGAGTGCCACACTTTCAGAAAAATAATTCTACGTGTACATTGGCAATGTAATACAGTAATTTATTATTGTAAATCAAATTGAACTTGATTTTCATACACCATTTATTTTCGTGGTATGGCCCTTTATATGCTATGGGTACCGAACTTCGTGAATCTAAGCAAGTAATGCACTCGTGAAAGAAAACTCTTAAACAGATCTGCACAAGAATTTAACACAATGTGAAATAACACTTCCGAATACAAAGGAACCAAATTCAGTACAAAATTTTAATTTTTAAACAACGCCCAAGCATTTGAACTGACCCACCTCGCCAGGTTACGTGTGAAATAGCGGTACCTAATTTCGTGAATTGGTGATTATGCATCTTCAGCTGTCTGGTACATGCTTGTAAATCCTTAAATATCACTGTATTAGTTTGTTGAATGTTTCAACTGCTGATTTTGAGCGTTTTAACCAAAAGATTTGTCTTACAAATAAATGTATAAACTATAAAAGCAGTTGATACATTTGAAGAGAAGAAAAAACCCCAAATGGATGCCGCTTTCGTTAGGTAGTGACGTCACATGAAATTCACAAATATTAATGAGCGGAAGAAATGAGCTAACGCTAGGTAGGGTCTTTAAAACATGTTCAGCAGGCATAAAGGAAAGAATAAAAAAAATTTCTATCATTAAAAAAACCATGTGTGTACTATGTTAATTTTGACACTGGTAAATGATTAATAAGCATCCACCCCTTCCTCTAGAGCCTCTCCAATAAAATTTAGACGCTCCCGTCAATCAGGATAATCCGACGCGGCGAAAAAATATAACCAAAGCAGGTGGTAACTTTGGATTGTAAAAATTGCTCATTTTAAGTGCTAAGTAAGTAATCTAAGAAAGTGCATTAAGGAAGCTTGCAATTTTTATCACTACCATCAGTAATTGTATGAAAAGTTTCTTGTTTTGACCGTATTTTGCTCAAAACTTTGTCAAAAGCTTCAGAATTGTCAATCGAAAAGTGGCTATTGTGTAGATGCATTCCATGCAACGTTACATCATAGAACGAGTGCGATAAAAACAAATTCACGAATTTCGGTACTCACGAATTTAAGCAACTCGACCATATCTGTAAATATGACCTTATTAAGCCTTAGCGTATCAGTATTACTGGTTATTTGCCTAGAGCACAGAAATAACTTCAAAACAAAAACAGAAAGCTACGTAGATTAGTTCGTCATGAATGCTTAATTGACTGGACGACGTACTACTCTACTATTTAATAAATGTGCTGTTGAATATTTTGAAACTACCGTAATTTCTCGACTAAAGGCCGACCTCGAATATAGGACGCTGTCAAAAATCTGCCCAAAAAACTTGTATTCAAGTATAAGATGCTGTTAAATTTAGAAAAAACGTACCTTTAAAAAATCGAAAATTGGTATAAAAAATAACCATCACTCAGCGCTATGTTTGAGCATGACTAAAAATTATCATGGTGGAAGAGAAATTATTAAATAGGATTAAATATTGATTGTTTATTACATCAAAATCAATCTAATTTTGGCATAAAATGACTCCTTCAAAACATAGAAATCGTGTGATACAAACAGACTGTAATGGCTCTTTTGCATTTGGAGGCGCTGTGTGATCTTATGCGCTAACAGGAGTTGGTTATCTGGCTCTTTTGTGATTGGAGGCGCTGTGTAATCTTATGCGCTAACGGGAGTTGGTTATCAAACGGGTACGGGAACATTCAGTTCCTATTGTGCAATGATGATATAGCAATTTCCGAGTCCAGAATATTTAGATCCGAGTACTCGCTCTAATTAGAATAAAGATCTTTTGCGATTGGAGGCGAATCACATGATTTATGCACGTAGCTTTTCTCGAAGCCATTTTATGTCAAATTCTGGATTAATTTTGATGTAATAAGTGATATGTATTAAAGAATAGGCAATATTTAGGCATATCTCGTTGTTAACACAGTCCCAGATTCTTTGGGGTTAGAAATTGGAACATGCGACACACGCGAAATTTAGAGACCTAAGTCTCTTAACTATGGATAATAAGGAATTATACGACCTGGTTATCATCGGCGGTATCCATATTATCCAAATATCCTTGCAGAAGAGCACTAGCTATCACAATCACAGTTTACACAAAGACGTAGACTTTTATTTCTCAATCTTTCCAACTGTTAAAAAGCATGTATTGCTCTTGTTGCTATGCAAACAAGAATGAGCTCTATGGTAGACGGGTACTCGGCAGTTGGGAGCCGAGTACCCGGTTCCAAGGAGTCGGTAAAGTTTTCTAAGTCTATAGTCCTAGAGCCAGCTGTCTATCAGAAGTAACAGAATGGTGAGTATTGTTAGATCTCGGAGAAAGGGAAATTTAAATTTCCTTCATTGTCTAGGAATCTAATATATGACAGATTGTGCAAGAACTCGAAATGACATCGCGATGAATTTAAAAGCGCAAAATCTAATGTTTTAATGCAATTTAAGTAATGATTTCACTATATCCTCTAAAATTGCATCGGATACTATACATGTAGCTACAGATTTAAGTCTACCACTAAAAACATTCTATTTTAGTGGTATTGCGAATTATTTGATTTTCACGAAAACTGAAAATATTTTCAGCCAATAAACCGGATATCCGGTTTAAACCAGATTTATGGCCAACACCGTCACCGGTTGTGTTCTTACCAAAACGGCACAGCCCAACATGTCAGTCATTCCAGTGTTAAATTTTCAAAAATATCCTTCTTGAGCTGTAAATGTATATTTTCTATATGACTGTTGAATAAATTTGACTTAAAAGATTTTCTATTTACATTTAAACCCTTAATTTTATGATGTATGCAGTGTTCCTGTCAGAGAAATATCCATTTATAGATCAAAAGAAGAATATTTTTGAAGATTTATCACTAATGACTGACTTCGTCACCATGTCATTCCATTGGTAAATTTTCAAAAAGAGCCTTCTCTTAACCTGCAAATTTACATTTTCTGTTTTCCATTTTTATTGCAGTCTATATTGTGTTTCGATTTTATCCAGTATTATTTTAACTGTGATATCGGCAAATATGCTGTATGCTGCTTATTCAATTTTGAAAAGTTCACGTTCAAGGTTATTTATTTTGATATAGAATATGCATTTACAGGTTCACAACAGGTCTACCAAAGGCAGAGCCTATTTCAGTTTGATTGAAAGTTATGTGATGAGTGCTATATGATATTTTAAGTTGATATTTTAGTTATGTAATTAACTCGCACTTTGTTTTATCATGTTTATTTGTGAAATAGGACCAATTAAAAACATTACATTTTAAATGGGAATTTATCTATTTTCTATTTAGTGTTAACTATTGGTATGACGGGGCAATGTTACACAATGGGTATGGGAATTAAAAAATTTAGTATGGAAAAAGTATGGAAATTTATTCTTGAATACAAGATGATCATATTCTTCTCTTGCCTTGTTTAAAATCGTCTGTTTTGCCAGACCGGGTGGAGGGGGGTGGGGTGTTATAGTGATCAGCATGTCCGTCCATCTGTCCCCGTCTTGTCAACGCAACTCCTCTTACAGTTTAGTTACAACTCTTTTGAAACCTGTTAAATCTAGTCATTACCATCTGAAGATGTGCTTGTTTTACGGCCCAAATATTGTTCATTACAGAGTTATCACCCTTTAAATAGCTTATGGCTGATACATAAACTACATTGTCAATCATTTCTTGTCAATGCAACTCCTACCGTTTTATTTTTGATTCTTTTGAATCTTGGGGCGTGTTATCATTACCATGTGATGGTGTGCAAAATGTATGTATGTCCATCTGTCAGTCCATCCATCTCTGACAATCATTTCTCAATGCAACTTCTAGAGGTCTAAATGGATTAACTTAAAATTTTGTCCACATTATCAGTATCATGTGCAGATGTGCATGTCTTTTTTTCGCGGTCAAAAGGTTGTTCATTGCTGAGTTATCACCCTTTAAATATCTTAAAGCTGATACATGTAAACTAACTGCATTGCCAATCATTTCTTGTCAACGAAACTCCTACAGTTTAGCTGCGATTCTTTTGAAACTTGGTATCATTACCACATGAAGATGTGCATATACTATCCGTATACCTGTACATCCTTCCACCTGTCCAAAATGTATGTATGTCCTTATGTCGGTCCGGCCATCTCTGACAATCATTTCTTGTCAACGCAACTCCTAGAGGTCTCAATGGATTACCTTAAAATTTTGTCCACATCAGTATCATGTGCATTTGCTTTTTACATGGCCAAGACATTATTCATTACAGCGTTATCACCATTTAAGGATCTTAAAGCCGATACATTAACTGCATTGCCAATCATTTCTTGTCAACGCAACTCCTACAGTTTGGCTGTGATTCTTTTGAAACTTGGTAAGTGTTATCATTACGACATGAAGAAGTGATATCCATATACTTGTACGTCCATCTGTCTGTCTAAAATGTATGTTCGTCTGCCAGTCTATTCTTGTCAACGCAACTCCTACAGTTTAGTTGTAATTCTTTTGAAACGTGGTAAATCTAGTCATTACCATCTGAAGATGTGGATGTGCTTTTTTCGCGGCCAGAAAATTATTCATTACAGAGTGTTATCCCCTTTTAAATACCTTTAAGCTGATACAGAAACTGCAGTACCAATCATTTCTTGTCAACACAACTCCGACAGTTTAGCTGTGATTCTTTTGAAACTTGGTAAGGGGTTCTCATTACCACTTGAAGATGTGCATGTGCTAACCGTATGCCTGTACATCCATGCGTCTGTTTAGAATGTATGTCAGTCTGTCGGTCTATCAATCTTTGACAATCATTTCTTATCAACGTAACTCATTACAGTTTAATTGCAATTGTTTTGAAATTTGGTAAATGTTACCTTTAACAACTGAAGATGTGCATGGATGTCCATCTGTTTGTTTAGAATGTCTGTCTGAATGTACATCCAAATACGTCTAAATACATGCATTAACAAAATACTACATGCATTGGGTTATGGTATTTTTGTGAACTAGAATATCTATGTTCTGTGAAGAAATGAAAAAAATGACTGGGTTGTAAGTGTTCAGAGGAAGAATCATGTCTTATATGATGATGTCATCTTTGTTGCCTGTAATTTAAATGTTCATAACAGGAAACATGGAATAGGTAAAGAGAGTTTATCTCCTATTAATGATATACTGAATCCTGATTTATGTTTATCTGTAACCAATTTACATTCCCATAATAATGAGATATTTGGGGCCCGGCGGGATATGAAATCTTCTGATGGCTCTTGTTTAATCACTACTGAACTACTGAAAGTTTCCTCAAACTACTGACAATCCACTGCTGAAAGAGTTTGTGAAACTACTGAAAAACATGTTTTTCCACCTGAAAATACTGATTGCTTGAACTGGGGGTTGGCAGGTCTGCATCTTGAATTTTCCGAACAATGGTGGAAAATCGTTTAAAAGTCTACTCTGTTTAGACAATTTTAACCAGACTTGGATGGAAGGATACTAGGCTGGTGGAATTCACTTTCAGAACTTGTATACAGAATCTTCATTGGTCAGTTTCTTGGATTTTATGAAAATTTCGGGCAATCAGTTTAAAGGCTACTCATTAACCGCTTGTCTGATTTGAGCCAAAGTGAGCTGGAAGGACCCTAGACTGGTAGGCTTCAGAACTTGTATACAGAATTTTGACTGCTTGATGCTTTTGGTGGCCATCTTGGATTTTCTAACAAATGGTGGGATATGGTTTTAAATGCTACTACTCATTACAGATTTGTCTGGAATAGTTACACATCTTATTTCATCAATTATGTATTCATGCCATGAAAATTATGTGTTTCTACGGTCAGGGGCAACCACTTTTTACTGCAGGACAACCAAATTTTAACACATTGGTTGCCTTGGGGGACAACCTAGTCTTTCTCAGCTGTTATAAGCTTATCTTGATAAACTTAGGACAATAGCCACTCGTCATAACTTGATTGGTCAAATGGTTCAGCGGCCATGTTGGTTGACCTAGTTTTAGCGAAAATGGCTTCTCCAGAACCGCTGAACGGGTCGGGTCAAAATTTGGTAGATATGATTAGAGACTAAGGGCCATTAAAGTTTGTTCAAGGGAAGTTGAACCGTAAAAAACATGGCCGCTTTGGGCCAATCAAGATATAGCGTGCTTTGCGGCCATATTGGATTTTTTTATTTGATGGAGTTTGATATTCAAGTACAACGCAAAAAAAAAGAGTGAATCAGCAGTCGTTTGCTTGCCCTGTAGGTGGGGCTTAGAATACACCTTCCGTATCCTCTGCGTGTCGTAAGAGGCGACTAAAGGAGGTACGGGTGAGGTAACCCTGACAGAAACCTCGAGTGCTGAAGACGGAGGTTCCAGGCGCACGGCGCACTCTAATAAACCATGGATCCACGCACTTAACGCTTATTTATGATCATGTCGATAGTCACTTACAGGACTGGCGGTATGATCAGCGAACGACAAGAAGAAGAAGCAGTCGTTTGCCAAATAGTGCAGAGTGTTTCGTCTGCACATCCACATTTTGGACAGAAGCCGAAACAGTGAAATAATTTGCGAGATTGCCGTTTTTTGTGATACAGTAAAGATGGAAAAGTGCAAATATTCTAGTGTTTGGGAAACTAATGATACATATAAGGATTGGATTTTACCGAACAACACATCAAACTCGCGTGCCAAATGTAGTGTTTGTAATAAGTCGTTTGACATCGGGAATATGGGCGAAGCGGCTCTTGTTAGCCACATGCCGGGGAAAAAACATGAGACACTGACTGAAGTTCGTCTAAATCCAGCACTGAAAGTTACGGATTTCTTTGGTTCAAGGTAAGAATATTTTCCATTTAACATTGATAGTACCAGAATCATTTAGAAGCGTAGCAATTTTATATCGCCCAACATTAGATGATCCCAACCTTTCCCTCGTATCGCGAGGCCTCTTCCTGTTGCTATGGTGATCAATTAGAAGCGTGGCAATTTTATATCGCCCAATGATGATCCCAACTTTGCGCTGAGTCACGGTAAAATATTATTGACTGCCCGACAGCTCTCGTATCGCGAGGCCTCTTATGGCGCATTATCGAGTGAAAATAATGAGGATTCCTCCTGTTGCTATGGCATTATGATCAGCTATGGTAAATTAGCAGGTTTTAACTTGTCATCTAAAGGTGGGGGTGGTGGGGTGGGGGTGGCCCTCAACAAGTGAGTATTGGTGTCTCAAGCTCAACTTTACAGGATAGCTGTTGAATATTTTGAAAATAATTTGACTGGAAACTATTGCTGCAACAGTTTCCAGTCAAATTATTTTCAAAATATTCAACAAAAAATGTGCTGCTATAATGAAATTCATATCTGGCTTGCATCCTGAAAAACACTGAGCCACTCCTAGACAATATGCGATTCCCAGAGCCACTCCTAGACTATATGCGGTTCCTGAGAAATGTCCATTTGCAGATCAAGAAAAGCCTATTTTTGAAGATTTATCACAGTAATGACTGGCTTGGCCACCATGTCAGTCGGTCCAGTGGTAAATTTTCAAAAAGAGCTCCTGACCTGCAAATGCACATTTTCTATAACATTTTCTATTTGCACTTAAACCCTTTGTTTTATAATGTCATGATGTACGTATGCAGTAGTCCTGAGAAATGTCCATTTGCAGATCAAGAAAAGACTATTTTTGAAGATTTATCACACTAATGACTGGCTTGGTCACCATGTCAGTCATTCCAGTGGTAAATTTTCAAAAAAGTCTTCTGACCTGCAAATGCACATTTTCTATTTACACTTAAACCCTTTGTTTTATAATGTCATGATGTATGTATGCAGTGGTCCTGAGAAATGTCCATTTGCAGATCAAAAAATACTATTTTTGAAGATTTATCGCTGTAATGACTGGCCTGGTCACTATGTCAGTCATTCCAGTGGTAAGTTTTCAAGAAAAAATCATTTAAAATTTTTTTTATGTCTTTCCTGAGTGCTATCCACTCATATCAACATTAAAATTGCCATGTTTGTATCCAGTTATTTTAAATGTCATATCAACAAATAGAATGCTGTATATCTTTCTATCTGTGATGAGTGCTGTCTGATGTTAAGTTAGTTGATTATTTATTTTGATATGTTGTTTTACAAAGTGTAATAAAGTTTATATATGATAATATGATGAACTTAGTAACTGTGTTTGTTTTTTGTCTGATTGAAAGTCGTAAATTAGGTCTGGAAAAAGTATGGAATTTAATTCTGCTGAAGGTGTATGAACCCTGTGCTAAACTCATTAGATTTCTACTTATTGTTAATGAACATTCTAATTGAAATGCCTATGGTCCAGGTGAGCGATACAGGCCCCTTTGGCCTCTTGTTTATAAAATACTTACAGGATTAACAGCCAATATATTGGGCAATAACATACTGCAACTATAATGGTATATCACTTAAGAATCTTTCAGTAGTAGAAATTTAAAAGCAGGAATAAAAATTGCTGTAGGCGGTATCATGACATGTGAGGTTTCAAATGAAAGAAGAAATGATGCTGATTAAAACTCCGTAAAAATATTTATTATATGTGGAGGCAAACTTGTCTAATTCTTCTGAGTATTATAGATAACAGGATGAAATGTGTATAATGTCTCTGAAAAACGTGTGCTGGATTTTGTTCTCACTAAAGTGCATCATGCATGAACCTATTTTTTGAAGACTTGGACATAACATATGCATATGATCCTAAAGGTTAACTCCTGAGCATTTAAAAAAGTACCTTTTCAAAACTGAAATTATATTGTATTTAGGTGCTATAGTAATTTGAAAAAAGGTGGTGCATGATATTTGAAGAAAAATTTCGGGTGATACATTTTGTTGTCACCTGCTTAATGATGTGAGAGTCTCAAGATAGTGTAACGTTACATCTTTATATTTTCTTAAACTAGAGGTTATGAGTATTCTAAAAATGTATAGTTTTTGTATACTTTCTCAACTTGGTGTGAAATTTTATCACATTTTTTAAACTACTCCCTTAACCGGAAGCCAAGGTTACAGTATTACCTGCGCTTGGTTAAATATTACTAGGAACAGTTATACGGTTTATATGGTGGAATTGTGTGTTATTACATCTCAGATAATGTTCTATGAAATGCATATGTCATATCCTGACTATATGACACCAGTGAGCAACATGCTAAAAAGATTCACAAAAAAATGGTTTGAAAAAAGTCGGTTTGAAGCCGAACCGGTTACATCTATTTTTCACCCTATTATCTATAACACTCAGAATAATTAGACAAGTTTGCCTCCACATACAATAAATATTCTTACATAGTTTTAATCAGCATCATTTCTTTGATTTGACACCTCACATGTCATGATACCCCTTATAGTTATAGCAAAACAGATCACCACCCATGTACATTTTCAAAATTAGACCACTTTGTGAATCACGACCAGCGATAAATGCTGCACATTTACAAATAGTGGGTTCCACATTCTCATAGCAAATCCGCCTGGCAAGGGAATATGGAAGTATTCCACTAAGTGAAACATAAGTGTGCAATGGGCTTCTGACATTGTCTGACCCAAATTCGCAGATACACTTGTATTCATCTCTACAGTACCTCCTACCTCAATATCAACAGAACATTGTTGTTGTGTTATGCAACTGACACTAAAATGATATTCAATATAAAAACAGTTATTATGTGATGGAAAATTAATTTTATAAATCTGGAAATTCAGTGCTTTAGTGGTTGATTCAACCATGCATGTTCTATTAACCCTTTTACTGGCGAATTTGTTCAAGAAAATCTTTATTTTCTCATAGAAAATATTCATTTGCAGACCAAGAGACTATTTTTGAAAATTTATCACTGGAATGTCTGGCTCGGTTATCGAAAATCCACTATTCTGCTAAGTGTATGAAAATTGAAGCGTTGTCATCGCAAATGAATATAGATTTTATTCAAAGGTGACGCAAAATTTGTCATTTCGGATATGGAGTGATATAGAAAAAGTGTTGAATTTCATTCTGCAACCTGCCTATATGAACCTATTGACCAGGATTGTGGCAATGTGTCCAGAAACAAAAAAGGTGTCAATGTGAAACGATTGATGACACGAGAATGGCAAGCAGAGTGCAGGGCTAGAGAATACTACAGTCTAACTAACAGGTCATCTGAGCTAAAACCCTGTAGTTTATCATCTCAAGCTCAAGATGAATCCCCCTCACCCCCTCTAATCTATAGTACGGTGTATGATATCAGCTGATCTATAGTCTATTTATTCTCCATTAACAGATCATCATGTTGTCCGGTATAGCTCGGCAGGTAACCTCATGCAGTGGCACAGTGCGCAATGTTATCAAGAACACGCTAGTACTTGGTGCAGCCTCACAAGCAACGCCTATAGCGCACTCTGTACAGGTAAATACAAGGGCTTCAGATATATGCAAACCTTTACGGCTAAAATTTGTTCAGGAAAATTTCAATTTCTCAGAAGATATGTCCATTGGCACACCAAGAGAACATTATTTTTGAATATTTACCACTGGATGACTGACTCAGTTAACGTGTTCTGCAAATGTACATTTCTCAAGATCTATTCAGCTAGGTTTGCGATTATTGCTTTGAGTGATCGCAATCGATTGTTAAAAAATAATCGTGATTACTCGATTAATCAGTTTGGATACAAATTACCAAGACATACCAACAAAAGAATATCAGTGATGAAAATTGCAATGGTGTTTAGAAAAGTCCATTTGCAGGGCAAGAGAAGACTATTTTTGAAAATGTATCACTGGAATGCCTGGCTCGATTCTCAGTTTCAAAAATAGTCTTCTCTTGCCCTGCAAATGGACATACATTCACTAAGCAAAATGTCATTTTTCATGACCGATCACATTAAAAAGTAATTGAAAGTTAGGTTTTGAAATATTTCACGATTATTTGATTATTAGTTCACCTGGCAAGAGCTGAACCAAGTTTTTTCGAAGGAACTTGATTGGCCAAATGGTTCAGCGACCATCTTAGATGACCTAGTTTTTGTGAAAACGACTGGTTCTGCAAAACCGCTGAACGGATCGGGCTGAAATTTTGGGGATATGGTTATGGACTAAGGGCCATTAAAGTTTGTTCATGGAAAGTTGATAGGTAAAAAACATGGCCGCCGTGGACCAATCAAATTTTAGCGTGTTTGGCTGCCATATTCAATTTTTTTATTTGAAGGATTTTGAAGCCGAAATTGGTTTTCTTAACTCCGCTTACTTGTCAGTCAGCTGTCGTATAGCGATGACCCCATCCGTCTTCTGTATGTCCATCCATCCATCTGTCTGTCCGTCACCAACAATGCTGGCTCATTTTGTTATTTCTTAATGGATTGACACCAAACTTGGTCACAATGTTAATGTCGGCATCTAATATCTGTGTTGTGAAAATGAAACCGATAGGACGTCAAATGCCAGAGTTATCACCCCTTAAATATTTGCAGTGTCACTTTCATAGGGAAAATACAGGTTTGTTCTCACCATCCACTGATTTATCACCATGTCGGATTTTATTGCCATTGATTAGACTCCAATTAACAGATTAACCTTTCCATCACTGGCTAAATATTTAACATATGTATTATGTGCTCTGACATCTATGCTCGTAAAAATATTTTGAAATGTATTTGATTGAAAGTTGTTGCTGCCTTAGGCAGCAATGAAAGTTGTTGCTGCCGAAGGCAGCAATGACTTTCAGTCAAATTATTTTCTAAATCAACTCCAGCTCGCCCTACCCCTGCTGCTAATTTGGTGATTCAGCCAGATGCACATGTGTTAAATGGATTGTGTGGTGGTGGGGGTAATAACCTGCTATAAAGACCACCTACCTGCCTTTAGAGACCATTTTCTTCAATTGTATTTAAACCTCTAGTAGCCGTCTGACCGCTAAGATTTTGCAGACGACATTCCAAAGGATATATCTCTGAACCTGATAAATATTTTGAAAACAATTGGACTGAGAGTTATTGGTGGCTAGGCCGCCAACAACTTTCAGTCGAATTGTTTTCAAAATATTAAACAAGTGCTGCACTGGCTTGCAGCAGTGAGACAGTTAAGAAACCAGCTGTTGTTAGCACTGATATCATCTATTTTCGCTTAAACATTGTTCAAAATCACTAATGCAAAAAAACCAGTCCAGAGATTGTTGTCAGTATCTCGAAAACTAAACCATTTGACTGAAAGTCATTGGACGTGACACCGATGGATGTAAAACTTATGTAAGATTAGTTGAAATGCCAATATTCCAGGTGAGTGATACAGGCCCATTGGGCCTCTTGTTTAATTTTTAATCATATAAATTCACGATTTAAAACATAATCGCGATTTTCGATTTAATCACGTAATCGCGCACGCCTATATTCAGCAGCTGTTTTTGGCCAGCTTGAGTGAGCGTTATAGAGTGAACCCTGAAGTCACAATTTCGCATTATTAATACAAGATGTTAAACCTTTTGAAAATGATTTGACTGTATAGTGTTAAGCGTTGTCTTTAACCCTTTAATGTGGAAGCCAGGCAAATCCGGCTCTACAGTAGTTCTGAGGAATGTCTGGTTGCAGGCCAAGAGAATTCTATTTTTGAAAAGTCACCACTGGAATGACTGGCTTGATTATTAAATTCGAGGGGTAAAGGGTTAACCCTCAAATTTTTTCAAGAAAATTTCAATTTTCTCATAGGGAATGTCCATTTGCAGACCAAGAACAAATTCTTTTTGAAAATTTACCACTAGAATGACTCGTTTGGTTATCGAGTCAATCATTCCAGTGGTAAAGTTTCAAAAATAGTCGTCTTTCGCAGAAGTAAGGCTGGGTGATTTGGCCTAAAAGAAAACCAGTGACGGTATCACAAATTAAACTGGTATTAACAAAATACTGTTTTAAGGGGTTAGAATGATGGAAAATAATTTGAAATATGAAAATATGCCATTTTCATTAGCTACAGTACATGTATTTTGAGATTTGACAACAGACGTAAATTGCCACGAAATTAGAATGGTAACTATGTACGACTGCTCACTTTGACGCTATCTATCTCAAAATAGTAGCTAAAATAAATAGTCTGGTTCATATGATGTCGTGAAAATAACACGAAAATAACACTAGCAATTAAATGTTGATTTTCAACACTTATTAGGTAACTATTTTCGAAAGCGTAGTAAAATCTTATGCGTGTAAGTGGGAACCCGGATATGAGAGCGAGCTTAGGCTCCTACTAGAGTGACGCTGATACGGTTAGCGTTCGTATAACTACCTACAGTATGATCTTGTCTAGTAAGTCATGTGTTTGTATTCGAGTACTCGGTATTTAGTAATACTCCTCAATAAACTGGCATTCGCGTGGGTGAATGTCATTCAGCACGTAACTAAATGGTAGTCATTTCCCGGAAATCGCACCTCAAGAATTATCACAAAAAGCGGTGTTTAACTATTTTTCAAGGTTCATATGTCATATAATAAAGAGATTATGATAATTTGACAACATAGACGCAATGATTCATGAATCGAACTTAAATCTACTTAAATCAACACTCCGTAGTCTTGAAGATATACGAGGACGAAAAAGACTGGGCCAGTCCGTAAAACAAAACAATGTTATTTTAACACCTATCGAGCAGAAAAGTCACGTGATAAAAAATACTACGAATTTCATTCATAAAATCGATAGTAGTGAATATCCTGGCGGAAGAATTTGTTAACAACCAATCACATTACGCCTGCTCATATTTGAGAGGCTAAGAGGTTTATTTTACTTGTAACTACTCCGCCAACGTAAGAAGCGACTTAATCGTTTTCATTTCTCTGGCCTAAGGGAAATAATGACATGTTTGTATTGGGAGTTCATTGTATGGCGTCGTTGTTTTCGTAGCGCGTTTCTTGATTTTTTTTTGCATCATGTCACATTTGGAATCCCAATTAAACATAGTACAAACTCAAATTGAAAAAAGGATTATTTGATACAAAGAAGAAATTTAGATTTTTAAATTATTCAGTCTTACATTGAACCTGCAGAGCTTACATCATGTAAAATTCATTGCTGGCAAATCAAATCATATTTGCCGAGTGTCATCCGTGGCCGATTTGTTGGGATTTCACCAACACCCTTGCTTTCCCATGGCTAATAGTTATATATGACTGTATTTTATGTCCCTATTAGCTAATGGTTACACTAGATGATAATATCAAACTGCAAGTCAAGAACAAACTAGTTTAGGTCAGTCACCAGATTTCGTGCAATGGCAATCTTACAGACGATTTTTCAGTTTTTAGCTCACCTGCCCTGAAAGGCCAAGTGAGCTTATGCCGTGGCGACCGTCTGTCCGTCATCTGTCCGTCAACTTTTGCTTTAAAATGCTACTCCTAACCAATAGCCAGATCTTAACTAAATTTTGGTCAAAGGATGCTATTGACCTATTGTGCTCGGATCCGGAACCTCCATTTGGAATTTTGGAAAATCTTAAGATTTTATTTAAAATTTACCGGAAATTGTTAAATTGCTTCTTCTCCTTACACTTTTGACCGATTTCAATCAAATTTGGCGGAAAGGATCCTATGGTCATAGGTTATAAAACCTCCATTCAGAATTTTGATTTCGTAAATATTTTGGGTGAAAAACAGATTTTATTAAAAATTTACCGGAAATTGTCAAATTGCTTCTTCTCCTTAGAATTTTGACCAATTTCAACCAAATTGGGTTGAAAGACTCCTATGGCTCTAGAACTTCCATTCAGAATTTTGTTGCGCCAATATTATGAGTGAAAATCCTAGATTTTATTAAAAATGTACCGAAAATTGCCAAATTGCTTATTTGCCTTACCATTTTGACCGATTTCAACCAAATTTGGCTGAAAGGCCCAATGGTCGTTAGCTCCAGAAGTTTCATTCGGAATTATGATTCATCAATTTTTTTTGGGTGAAATCTTAGATTTAATTTTAAATGTACAGGAAATTGTCAAATTGCTTCTTCTCCTTACCATCTTAACCGGCTTTAACCAAATTAGGCGAAAAGGATCCTATGGCTATAGGCTCCAGAAAATCCATTCAGAATTTGGATTCATCATTTTTTTGCGTGAAAATCCGAGATTTTATGAAAAATGTACCGGAAATTGTCAAATTGTTACTCCTTTGCTGCTTGACATATTTCAACCAAATTTCACTAATGGATTCTGTGGTGGTAGGCTCTAGAAATTCTATTCGGAATTTTGATTGATCAATTTATTGGTGAAAATCTTAGATTTTATGAAAAATTTACCAGAAATTGTCAAAACACGCTGCTTCTCCTTAGTTGCTTGACATATTTCAACCAAATTTGGCTAGAGTGACCCTATCAAGGTAGACTCGAATTTCTATTCAGAATTTTGATTGGACAATTTTTTGGGTGGTCATCTTGGAATTTCCGAAAATTGTCCATCAATTATCTACACATATTTAAATGCAAATGGTTCAAATGTTAATGGTCCAGGTGAGCGCCACAGGCCCTTGGGCCTCTTGTTTATTTTCCTAATGGTTTTCAAACCGTCGCCATACAAAAACTGTGAGACGGTGTGAAGCCGGTATACCGCCCAGCCCTACGCAGAACGTGTTTTTGGCTGAAGTAAGAATTAAAGGGTTAAGCATCAAAGCGTTACTGTAACATAAATGACAATTAGTAATTCCTTATTTTGTATTTGCACAGGCACGGAGGTTCCTACTGACAAGTGAAGTGAAGGCAGCAAGCTCGATTCAAAAGCCAACCATCTTCTCCCAAATTATCGATGGCACAGTAGCGGCGGATATATTCTATGAAGATGATTTGGTACAGACTAGATAGTGTTAACCCTTTAACCCTTAATTGCTGGAAGTGACATTCTTGATGATGTGGGGAATATGCCGGTGAATATTTTGAAACTAATGGCGACAATAGATTACAGTCAAATCAGTCTCAGAATATTCACCTGCCTTCCTGTACAACTGGCTTGAAATTAAAACAGTGTAGTTTCATGGGTTAAATAGTCAAACTTTATTAACTTAAAATCAGATATACAAGAAAGTTATTGAATATTTTGAAACTTATTTTACTGCAATCCATTGCTGCTTTTGAGAGCAAGATGATCCAATCACCAGATTGATCCATAACGTGATCACAATGTTCTTCAATAGGCACACACTAATCTGTACTTGATTGTTACCTTGATGTGTATCGTGTCTTAAACTTGTATAGAAGCAAATAAAGGGATCCAGCTATGCCCCGCCCATTTCTAGCTATGCCCCACCTATTTCTAGCTATGCCCTGCCCATTTCTAGCTATGTCCTGCCCATTTTTAGCTATGCCCCACCCATTTCTAGCTATGCCCTGCCCATTTCTAGCTATGTGCCGCCCATTTCTAGCTATGCCCCTCCAATTTCTAGCTATGCCCCTCCAATTTCTAGCTATTCCCCACCCATTTCTAGCTATGCCCCACCCATTTCTTGTTATGCCCCACCCGTTTCCAGCTATGCCCAGCCCATTTCTAGCTATGCCCCACCCATTTCTAGCTAAGCTTCATTCACTTTCTGGTTTGAATTACTTTTAATACTTTGAAACATGAGTTCCCAGAATTTAAATTTCAAGGTAAGCTGTAGAATATTTTGAAACTAATTTAACTGGGAAAAACTCCCAGTCAAATTAATTTCAAAATATTCAACATAATGTTTATTAAATTATAACTTCATCGAGGACATATAATTCAGATGATGACTGTCAGACCATTGCCCTTTTCATGTAAGGCCTACATTATTAGCTCGCCTGGCCTGAAAGGCCAAGTGAGCTTATGCCATGGTGTCTATCCGTCGTCCGTCAACTTTTCCTCAAGAACCAGTGGGCCAATTTCAATTATATCTGGCAGGAAAAGGGATTAGAGCATAGGGATCCAAGTTTGTTCAAACGAAGCCGTTCGGCCATCTTGGATTTCAGCCGATTTTAAGAAACGTCTTTAAAAATCTCCGAAAACGTTTGGGGAATCGATTCAAAACTCATGAAATATCATCTAGGGAAAGAGTTAAACCAAGTTTGTTCAAGAGGACTTGATTGACCAAATGGGTCGCTGGCTATCTTGGATGACCTAGTTTTCCCGAAAATGACCTCTAGAACCACTGAAGGGATTGGGCTGAAATTTGGGAGATATGATTAGTGACTAAGGCCCATTAAAGTTTGTTCAAGAGAAATTGATCCGTCAAAAAACATGGCCACCGTGGGCCAATCAAAATGTAGCCTGTTTGGCAGCCATACTGGATTTCTTTATTTGATGGATTTTGAGGCCGAAATTGGTTTTATATATGTTTTTGTGTATTGTGAGCTCAAATTTGATGTTTTCAAAACTGTCGGATAAACGGGTTGTTGGCCATCTTGGGTAATTTTCCCGCAAAAAGTTCCCCTACTAAAGCAATGGGAAATTTAAAATGTCTTCTCGAGAACTACTGGGGCGATTTCAATTATATTTGGCAGGAAACATCCTTAGGGCATGGAGATTTAAGTTTATTCAAATGAAGCTGATCGGCAAATTGGCCGGTGGCCATCATGGATTTTGTCAATTTTTAAAAATGTCTAAAAATCTTCACCGAAACTTTTTGAGCGATTGATTCAAAACTCAAGATATCATTTAGGGCATGAGCTGAACCAAGTTTGTTCAAGGGAACTTGATTTGCCAAATGGTTGGGCGGCCATCTTGGATGGGCTGGTTTTCATGAAAGCAACTTCGTCTCCAAAGCCACTGAACGGAATGGGCCGAAATTTGGGAGATATGATATTGATGACTAAGTGCCATTAAAGTTTGTTCAAGAGAAGTTGATACATAAAGAAACATGGCCTCTGTTTTCTTGTTACAAGTCTGCTCAACTCGTTATAGTTCTACTTATTATTAATGAACGTTCTAGTTGAAATGCCTATGGTCCAGGTGAGCGATATAGGCCCCTTGGACCTCTTGTTTGAATATGATCTAACAAGTGACATTTTGATGATGATGTCAGGTACTTGAGTGGCGTATCAGATCTCTCTATTGGGAAGGATAATACTTCTGGTCAGACATTTTGATATTCTCTCTGACTTGATGGTCGGTAGAGCTGGGCGGTATTGACATTTACATGACGGTCGGTATCAGTACAATAAAAAATACCGCGGTACCACATTATACCGTCATCTGAGGTTGAGGCATGCCACGAAATTAGAACAATTTTGTTCATTTCCTTTTCACTTCCATCTCCAATCAACGGTAAATATAGGTAAAATAAATAAATCGGCTTCCTGATTTAGAGAAGAAAAACATTATGGCTATTGCGACTGTTTAGTTTCACGGTTTTATTAGGTTACTATTTTTATTGACATAATATCATTCATGGGAATATCGGTCAAAGTGTGTGGTCAACTCGCTAACTATAATGCGCTGTTTGAGACATTGGAGTGCGCTATTTTCAATCTGGATTGTTACCAGCAAAAGGTAAATTTTATTTTGGCAGTCGAGCGCTTTGACAAACAGAATCCAGACAAAATCTGCGAGTATTTAAACGAGGCCAGTGTTGTACTCATTTATTTCTGTTGGAGTCGTATATTCGGTTACTCGCGAAAACGGGCCTATGCACATGCATATAACACGACATTGAATATAGCCGATTCCAAAGCTTCTGATAATTACCGAGTACCCGATGTGCAGACTCATTACTCATTGCGTGTAAAAAGCTACTTCCGACGTGTGGCCAGTTGAAAAATGAATTACAAAAACTAAAACACTAATTTTTAGGTGTCGTTACTTAAACTGGATATAATCCTTAAAGAAATTTCTTAAAACAAGCCAGAAAAAAAAAATAATGACTTCAACGCTGCTCGTTGTTAATAAATTATCACGTGATCAAAATGGTGCGAACAAATACTACGTTTTATTAAATTTTCATTGATAAATTCAGCATAGTAATGTATTTTCCCACAGTCTAGTTCATGAACAACCAGATACGTCTTTGGAAGATTGTTGTTGCGTTTGAATAGCACGCAGTTTGTATGTTATTTTGTTATTCTAGTGTGTTTGTTCGGTGACAAAATGCTGGGAGTAATAAATTACAAATAATAGAAACGGGAATAGGGAATATATTATAGTATAATTACTACTGGCGGATGGCCAGAGAATGAGTTTAGATGTTCTAAATAAAGCAATTTTACCATGAGACTTTCAAGATGTACGTTTGACATGCAATTCTGCCTGTCATTATTTTTTAACTGACGTCTTGATGTTTGTTTTTACAACGGCCCTTTCACCTCAACTCGGCTAATAGTTTGGGATGCCTGTATTTTTGGCACTATTAGCACCTATTTACCCTTAGTCAAGATAGATTTTATGGATCTATTTCTCAAATATTGCTCAAACATTATGGACGGTATTCACGGTATTTGGAAATGTCACGGTATTGGTTCACGGTATACCGCGGTCCTCACTGTACTACCGTCAGACCGCCCAGCTCTAATGGTCGGACATCTTTCAGACAGGCATTTTAATATTTTTTGAGCTGTTGACTTAAAGGTCTTCCCCCCCCCCCCACCCCCTCCCGCCCTTTATGAACTACTGTCATCAGATCTAATTTCTTGAGAGTATAGGTCAAAGGTACCTCTCATTGGAAATTTTGAAACAAATTTTGTTCATTTAATATGCGAACGCTAGGTAGTTTTATGATACATATATCTACAGTTTAATATGGGAATGGATATATATATATAATATATATTTTATTTTTCAATGTGTCTGAACAATGCAAAGCCCAGCTGTCTGTTGTTGTCTATTTTGTGTGTGCCACTTGACTGATGGGACCTTTAATGGATCAGGGAATATGGTTAATTTGGATATAGTTTTGAGTGCAATGTTACATGCTCGTTACTTGTGCAGTTGTTGTAATTCTTTCCTCAGTGTTTGGCATTTAGAGACAGCAATCCTCAAGCGCCTGTGCATTTCTTAGTCATCCCGAGAAAGCCTATTCCGACCCTCAGTGATGTTGATGTGGATGATCAGGCAGTAAGTCATGAAGCAATCATCATCCTAACACAGAGATCCTAATTTACAAGATGTGTAGAGAATATACATCAAAACTAAACTTTCCTATTGTATCGAACTAGTATGAAGGCTTGGTTTATATTGGTGAGGATGTTTAATTATTATGGTGTGGATGTGAACAGGATGAAGAACCTACACCTCACTATAATAACTTGTAATATATATTTCCGGGGTAGTGTCCCTAGAACCACCATCAGCCTGTTTTATCATGCTGAAGATTTTACCAGCATGGAGAAGCTGTAGCTCAATATACTAGTATATAATATGATATTTGTCTTTGTTATTTTAGCTGCTCGGCCACTTAGTAATGACTGCTAAGAAACTCGCTAAACAGGACAAGTTAACTGGAGGTTACAGAGTGGGTGAGTAAATGGAATATGATGAGCGTTCAATCATGTAAAAAATTCATTGTTCTGAGAGGCTTGATTGAGTGATCTGAGATGTCATGAATCAGGACAAGTTAAAATATTTAAATATATTAAAGCATCACAAGGGCTTGAAGTGAATGCAGTCCCTATCTTCTACTTAAGTTTAACCCTTTCACTGATGAACTTCCAGTCAAATTAATTTCAAAATGAGCTTTATATCGTACAGAATATACTTTTTCAGTGATTTGTCGGTGAAAGGATTAAGTGATAAGAGCTACGTCTACTTCAATGTCCTACTTCGTATTTGCCCAGCGAATGAATGACAATTTGCGATCCAAGAGAAGACAACAGCTGGAATGATTGGCTTAATTATTGAAGCATTCTAGTGTTAACTTTTCCAGAATAGACTTCTCTTGGCCTGTGAATGGACATTCCTTAAAGCCACTGCAGAGGCTGGCTTTGGCTGACTGAACTATTAACCCTCTAATGGTCAAGCTGGACCAAAGCGGTCTCTGTAGTAGTCTGGAGGAATGTCCATCTACAGGTAAAGAGAAGAGTATTCGTGAAAATTTACCACTGGAATGACTGGTTTGATAATCGAGCCAGTCATTCCGGTGGTAAATTTCCACAAATACTCTTCACTTTACCTATCGATGGACATTCAATAAGGAAATATTTTGAATCTTTTTTCACCAAATTTGACCAATATAGTACTGAAAATTCTAATACTTTCTGAGCTGTCATGTTTAATGCTTTCTGAGCTGTCATGTTTTCTGGCAATCGAAGAACATGTTTAAAGTGTTAACGGTACAATTAGCTGTTCAGACAAAATAGCCACTGTAATGTGTTTACGGTGTAAAATTAACCCGTAAGCGCATGGTGACCAAACTGGCCTCTGCAGTGGTCATGAGGAATATCTATCCATTTTTGCAGACCAAAAGAAGACTATTTTTGAAAATTTACGACGAATGTATGGCTCAATAACCTATTCAGTCATTCCAGTGATAAATGCAAAAATAGGCTTCTCTTGGCTTGCAAAATGACAATAACTACGTAAACATCTCAAATTTTTCTACCAATCACAACCGCTAAACGATTAAGTTAAGTTAGCTTGGATTTCTGGTGTTTGGCTCGTAGTGTAGATCTATTATTTGTTGTAATATTGCAGTGATTAATGAAGGCCGCGATGGGTCTCAGTCAGTCTACCATCTTCATATCCATGTGCTCGGCGGTCGCCAAATGGGATGGCCTCCAGGATAAGTCTCACTATCGATACAGAACGCACAACAGCAAGCTGATCATTATAATAGTAGCACCAGTATTAGTGTTTAAGACTGATTTCTTATTTAGAATAATTGCACCCGAATGATTATAGGAAATTAGAGATGTTCTAATTATTGAAAATTAACTGAAGAATTTACATGAGTGTCTCAATGTTTTAGTCATAATTATATTTTAACTACTGAAGTGAAATTAATGTTAATATCATGCTTTTAAACACTGAACCTGAATGGTCAAATACGATAAATCGTTTACAATGTAAAACAATGTGATAAATCATTTACGATTGAAGAAATATTGTTGAAAATTTTGAAACTTAACTAGAAACTGTTGATACCTATGGGAGCAACAGGTTCCTGTTAAATTTGTTTCATAATATTCCGCAGCACACCTGTATGGATGGTTGCCTGGAGATTGAGTTATCGGTACAATAGTGTTCACAGGCTTAGATCGTTTATCTAATTGGTTAGATTCAAATGCTGGATTATAATTTTAATTTAAGCATTTAAATTGATACAGATTCGAATGCTTGATGTTTGGAGAAATTCAAATCTGTGCATGATTTTTATAGATTCAAGCGCATTCTAGGCCAGAGCTTTACGGAGCTTGCCTGTAATACTCTGTGTTGGGTGATATTTGTCATGTTAGATTTTAAGTTCAATGTGAAGAGAAGGATGGAAGGGGTTACTGTGGAGTGATTAGCATAAGTGCTGTCATCAATGCCTGGTTGAAGGATAAGAGCACCTACATGCATAGCTATTAAATTTTTTTCTACCATAACATGTATCTTGGTGTCCAACCAGAATGCTGCTGAATATACTAAAAATAATTTGAATGCATTTGAGAGCAGCTACAGCTTGCAATCAAATTGGTCTCGACAGCTTATTTTTTTTGTAACCTAAACTATGTATTGTTTTGGTCAGAGGTGTTGAAATGAATGGTAAAGGTTACCATATTAACAATTAGTATTGATAAATGGTCTTAGCTTGGGCTAGAGTAAAGATTACAATTCATAGTTAAGCATTTAATGGTCAAATTTGGTCCCCAAAAAAATAACAAATTTCTTATTGTATGTCCATTTACAGGCCGAAAAAATACAATTTTTGAAAATTTATCACTGGAATGACTGGCTCGGTTATCGAGCCAGTCATTCAAGTGGTAAACTTTCAAAAATTGTAGTTTCTCGACCTATAAATGAGCATTCCACAAGACCATAGCAGAGGCTGGATTTGGCCGGTATGACCATTAAATGGTTATGAGAAACTATTTTTTGGACAAATTATCCTCTGAATTGTTATAAAACTGTTTCTCACACAAAGACATGGACATAAAAATGTAATGTATTTAAGTAGCTCATTGTTTTTCTAAGAAGTCATAACATATTTATTTTTACATCAACGCTGATTGCATGACAATTAAAAATAAAAATATTTCTAGTACAACGTACCTCTTAGATGATCGTGATGTGTATATTATTAGTAACATTTATGTCTTAGTATATACATTCATCTATTTCGATATTAATATCTATAAATATGAATTCAGGTCTATTCTTTTTGTACTCTCAAAATAATTAACATAATATAAATTCTATAATTTTATATTCTATACATCGTTTTCAAAATTGTAACACTGGCCTAGCTCGTTTAGAACTGTATAGTAAAATCTCTTCCTCTCCTAACATGCGTCGTTGCGACAGAGGTCAGAAATGTCAAGCATGTGGTGATGGACCTACAAGCATAAAATTCAGGACACGCTTGCTCATGCAATCTATTTAATATTTATTTTGACTGCGTTTCATGTCACCTTATATTTGACTGTCAGTGGCATATTTATCGCCATTATATACATATATATATCCGTAGCTTTAATTGGCCTGGAATTTAAAGACTGCTGCTGCCTGCCAATGTCTTGACATTTCTTATGCTTTTTAAAATAATTCTATGAATTATTTTTTGTATGTATTTATTAACGAATATAGTTTCTGATTAGGGAAGGTAGTGTATTTTGGAACTATTTCAAATGAGATGTTAACAGTTCCTTGCCTGACTCTCTCTGAACAATACAGCTATAATTGAGAGATTCATTTCTAACTAAGCTACATACATTTTTTGCATGTGTCGGAATCGATTTGAAACTTTGAAGCATGAATTCCCAGAATCTAGCTGTAACGGTAACTATACAGGTAAGCTGTTTATTTTGAAACTAATTTGACTCCGAGAAACAGAAAAATTAGTTTCAAAATATTCAACAGAATGTTTAATAAATTATAAATTCACCGTAATTTTGATTGTGATGCCAGCTAACATATTTGATTATGACATAAACTTGAGCGACAGATCGGTTCTCTCCATTAATGCTTGTCTTGACTCTGGGGTTATCATTACCTGCACTTCCCGGTGTCTAAGTGTTAATTATTTTATGCTTTGTGATATAACACTATACATGATTTCTTGATATGTTCTTGCCAGATTATTGGCAGGATAAGAAGCAGGATCGAATTCTCTAACTACTTTTAACCCTTTCAACGACAAATTTCTTAAAAAGTAATTCATTATGCTGTACAGCATATTCTATTGAATGTTTTGAAACTAATATGACTGGGAGACATTGCTGCCTAAGCAGCAATGGCTTCTAGTCATGTTAATTTCAAAATATTCAACAGCTTTTGTGTTTGTTTGCCGTGGGATTGAGATACAGGGAATTTATCGAGGAAATGTTTAAGCGGTATCTATTTTTTCTATAACTACCAAAAATGGTTTTGACTAGGCGAAAGCAAATAAAAACAGTACAGAATATACTGTAATCAAACTTTTAAAAGCTATTGTGTGTCCGTGAGGTGACCAGATAATGCATTTTAACAATATAATTTTTATTTTTACAATTTATGATTGTGTAACAGTTATAATTAATTGCTGATAAGATGAGTTGTAATTCACTGCTGATACTAGTCCGACCATTTCAATCAATTGCTTCAGATAATTCTGTCATGTAATAGACGGATCGGACCTGTCACTCAAGTATATGATGTCATAATCAATTACGTCACATAGGTTGATGTCGGAATTAAAATGCATAATGAATTATGTATCTAACTCCATCATGAACATTTAAAAGTTGTCATGTGTACGAATTGTATTTGTTTGAAGGGTTTTATTATTTAATAAACATTCTCTTGAATATTTTGAAACTAATTTGACTGGGTGCTGTTGCTGCCATAAGCCGCAGTAGCACCTAGTCAACTTCCATTCAAAATGTTCAACAGTTTACCTGTTTGGTTACTTTGAAATTCATATTCTGTGAATTCAGGATTAAAAATGTATAAATCGATCCAATCACGCGTCAAGCATGGGCGGAGCCTAGCGAGAAACGGTCGGGGGCAAAGCTATAAATTGATCCTTTTTTGCTATAATCTGTATATGTTGATGTCGCTTCTGCTTAGAAGGTTTCTGTGATTTTACGTTTTCTAAATATTAAACCATCACCTTGAGATATACGTACTCTTATTGTAGTGTTATACACCCCGGTATACTGGAATACTTGCCTAATATAAAATTTTCATTTACCAATACTAATGTTAAGTTCTTGGTAGAGCGACTAATATTTAAATTGTGAAATGTAATTGTGAAACATTAGTGGAGTTTTTGTAAATCTATATCAAATACAGAAACTTACACATGACTGTTGTGTCTACTTTTAATACAGGAATGTAACTGTCTGCTGATATTTTCCATAGCTTTACCTCTGGATATGGTGACTATTTTGAAAACAATCTGCCTGAAAGCTTAGCCACCAACAACTTTCAGTCAAATTATTTTCATAACATCAGCGGGTCTAGACTAATTGCCCATTGAAATTATTGCTGGGTGGCCTGCAACAATCAGTCAGCTAAACATGATTGTTGTGTCTACTCTTAGTAGTGCCATTTGTCCGTATTGTGGTCTTAGAAGTGGTTGAGTAATTAGAATAAACACGCTGCTTACACAGGGCATCAAACTGCTGAGAATGGCCTGCTTGGCCCTTTAACACTTAAATTTGTTCAAGAAAAATTGTAATTTGTTCGTTCAAAATATCCATTTGCAGACCAAGAGGACTGTTTTTGAAAATTTCCTACTGGAATGACTGGCTCGCTTATCGAGCCAGTCATTCCAGTGGTAAATTTTCAAAAATAGTCTTCTCTTGGTCTGCAAATGGACATTTCTCAATACCACTGCAGAAGCCATTTTTGGCTGATATGGGTGTTAAAGGGTTAAGCGAGCAGGGTTAGTGGAAGTAAATGTATAGCTCACATTTGCATTATGAGAACAAGTGAGTGTAATTTTGAGAACAACTATGCTGTAAGGTGTACAAATGCCCTCAACCATAAGACTTAGAAATGTGGCATATCTTCAACAGATATTGAAGGGGCTAGAGTTGTGAGCTATAAATAAACTTTGGAATGTCTAACTTGGAGGTGGGGGAGGGGGTGGGTGGAGATCGCATGCTAATATTTGTACAGCTCTGTCACAGATTTTTATTCTCCCCGAAAAAAATGTCGCGGGAGCATATAGTCGCCGCTTTGTCCGCCTGTCCGTCCGTCCGTTCACCATATATAAATTTGTCCGGGGCATAGTTTCAAGTTTTTTTCACATATGGTCACCAAACTTTGTATGTGTATGCATCTTAGGGAGAAGGTGTGCGGACTATGAAAAGTGGGTCAAAAGTAGGTCATGCTGACCTACTTTTCATGGTCGACTAAATATCACAGAAAATGTTTGTCCGTGCCATAGTTTCAAGACTTTTGCACATATGGTCACCAAACATGGTATGTGGATGCATCTTATGGAGAAGGTGTGCACGGTATGAAAGGTAGGTCATGCTGACCTACTTTTCATGGTCGACTGAATATCACAGAAAATGTTTCTCCGGGCCATTGTTTCAAGACTTTTTCACATATGGTCACCAAACTTGGTATTGATTATTACAGAAAATGTCTCTGTTCATTTTGAACATAGTTTTTGTGTTTTTCATATGGTGCCAAGCAAAGTCTAAGTGTGTTTATTTATAGAAACTTAGATTTTGCTTTTATTAAGTTATCCTTAACAAATTGTTCGTTAGGGCAAATCCTGCCAGACCAAATGAATGATTGCCCACCAAATCATTCGGACCCCCCCCCAAATTGTGGATTTAACATCATTTACCCAAAACCAACAATATTTTAAGGATGGCCTAATATGGTGATATATTGACAATTTCAAGTTCGTTTCTCTGTGTCTGAGCCACAGTTCCAAACCATTCCCTGAAGCATATGCCTTCGGGGTTATCCATTCAGTTTCTCTGCAGAGTATGCCTTCGGGGAGCATACATCAATTTATTGATTTGCCTTATTTGCTTGTTATTTCTATGTAAACTAGGATGCACACACCAGTTTCTTGGCATGGGGGCATAGTTTATTTACAAAGCAGTCCTATTGGAAAGATCGAGAACAGTCTTAAATTGACCATTTCAGACAAAATATTGGTGCCACAAGTCTTAGAACCGTTGTTTGCAAGAATTTCAAAGGCTCACAGTGCAATCCACAACAAACTATGGATGACACCAAAGATTTAGTTGCGGACATAGAGATGATGAGCACACACACATGCAGGTACCCGCACACTTGAATGGTAGTATTGACCTACTCATCGCATTTTATAATCCTGTATATGATAACGGGATTCAAAAAGTTATACATTTTAAGCCTTTCACTGGAACATCCCTAAAAATGTAATTTCTTTCCAAAGCATAGTATATTCGTTTGAATATTTTCACTTCAAGAGTATTTCTGGTGGCTTTAGGTCAGGTGTTGGGAAGAGTGGGTCAGGGAGGTGGTTGGCGGTACGGGTGTGATGGTAGTCTGGGACCTTGGCTGCACACCCATCTTGGATTTTGGCGGTACCTGGTGTTATTGGCAGTACCTGGTGGAATGGTAAGATTTGTTGTTGGATTTTCGTTGTTGTGGTCATATTACACATTGGTTGTACCTGGCAGTTTTGGCAGTATTACTCTGGCGGTATGGTCAGAGTTTGTTGGCATTATTTTGGCAGTACCTTGAGAGTGGTTTGGAATAAGTAAAGATCAGACTGACGTGAATACTGATTCAGACTTTAAAGCATTTCATCCAACAGTAGGACGCTTCAGAGGGAGTAGCAATGAAGATTGTGACAAATGTTCACTGGATAGGAAGCACCCGTGGGGATGCACGTATCATGGATGTAAAGACAAGTGCAAAGATCATAATGAGAACGCATGTTATATGTTTTGACCATGGGTCTATTAGAAAGTATGCTCGAAAAGTGAGAATACATATAAGTTGTATTTTGTTACCAAAAAATGGAATGTGCTGGCATCATATGTATACGACGAGTCTTTCAAATATATATGTGAAAGCGTGTGTTCACAAGTGTGTGTTCTATGTAGACATGTATTGTGCGCATGTTTGTAGTGTTATCGACCGGTACACAAGTTTGGAAAAGGTTTTTTCCAAGGCACGTTATGTACGGAATGAAAATGTTTTTTTCCTGTTCCAGGTGAGCACAGTTTGATTGTTCAAATATTGTTTTACGCATCATGTGAGTTGCAGAATAAGTCATTAAGTACAGGCTATAGTGGCGGGAGGAATAAGTCATTAAGTACAGGCTATAGTGGCGGGAAGAATAAGTCATTAAGTACAGGCTATAGTGGCGGGAAGAATACGTCATTAAGTACAGGCTATAGTGGCGGGAAGAATAAGTCATTAAGTACAGGCTATAGTGGCGGGAAGAATTCTTGAATCGCATAAGAACAATAAAGAAATAGATTAAGACAATAAGAGTAGTAGAGTGATTGTTTCGACACATATGATAAATTAGTTTGTTAATAATCCTCTGTCACATGGAGAGTGGGAGTTTCTATGTGGTGGACAATATTTTTCAAGGGAACGTGATGGCTAACGTTATCGCAATATAACATTGGAGGCAATCAGTGTCGAAGAGATAGCTGTCGTTGGTGATGTCAATGGATGCTTTAATGATGGTGTTGACCTCCGCTGTTTCTAGGATGGTAATATCCGAAAATATTTTGCATGTAGTGACACTTGTTGCATGATGGGGTCACTCTGGCAGAATAGTTTGAACTGTACCTCGCTGATTGAGCTGCCCTGAAAACTGTCTGTTGTTCCAATGATAGATTGTGACGCTATGCTTGTGTTTAGAATGCTGTCATCGATAGGGAAACATGATCGATGGTGGTTGTTAATGAAAAAGTCTATCACTGTTGCTGCCCAAGAGTTCATTGAAATATTTCGAAATTTTGTCTACGGTCTGAATTTTCTGTAATGTGGAGACCTGAATCTGTGAGCATGGCTGGGCTGTTATTATCACTGGCTTCTGGTGCTGGTATCATTATCCTATTCAGTGAATTATTTGCACCCAATTTTGGTATTATATAAAGACCATTAGGTATGGGTGGGTGAAGCTGTATGGTGTTTGGTTACCGTTTTTGGTCTGTTCTGTTTCTTTGGCATAATATGTCTATGCTTCTTTAGGTAAACTGATTGTTCCCCTACTATGTGCATCTCTTCCACAATGTCGTGGAACTTGCGGGATTGAATGTGTGTAGCTTTAAGTGATTTATGGGATCATATGCTATGGGTATGGGACCGACCGTCTCTGGTCTCACTGATAGCGACTCTCATATCGTCACTGAATGCAGGTCAATGTGAGAGTGGTTTCTACTATAGGTGTATTACTTGTATATCATTGAGGGTAGTTCAGCTCGTTTCCTTGTCACAGTTAACTTCTAGCATTATACCAGCCATTGTGTTCTAGTATATAGTGAAAGTCCAGTTTAGTTAAAGTTATCCTAAAGCAATATAGTTTAAGTTTTACAAAGTAGTTTAGATTTGAAGTAGTGAATATATATTTGGAATATACAATGAGATTCCTCTTCGAGTTATTATTGTGCTATAGCTCCCTTCACTGGATGTTATTAGCCACAGGATTGTACACTGATCTATTCCCGAACCATCCTTCACAGAAACTGCTGGGTGACAAGTCACAATCAGTTGTATCCTACAGTCGCCCACATTTCTATGGTGCCGTAATCAGGATAACGGAATAATTCGATTTACTGTAACATTCGTGATTTATTCAATAATAGATCTTCAACCATGGCTATGTCTGCTGACAAGTCTAAGTTGTACAAATCTTGTGGTGTCTATCGTGGACAGATAACTCGCTTGCAAAATAAAATCAGGGATATTTTCGCTGGGGCTGAACTCACCTTAGATGACCAAGATTCTCTCGACACCACATTGCGTTCTTTGCCTATTAAATTGGAGATCGTCAAGGACATTGATAAGCAAATTAATGAACTGCTTACCGACGAGGAATTCGAACCATTTCTCACAGATTCTGCAGTCTATATGTCTATGTGACCGATACTGAGGCGTACATTATGAACTGTGAGAAAAGGGTAAGACGCGCATTATCAAATGGGGACGATGTCAGTAATGCTCCGGACGGTGCGTATCAGCCGCCCGACTAGACGTGCAGTTAACCTACCAAAACTGGCATTGAAGACTTTCAATGGTGATGTTCTACAATGGTTGGGGTTTTATGACATTTAAATCGGTGATTGACTCGGATAATAGACTTTCAGATGTTCAGAAATTTCAGTACTTGTGTGCTCAGGTGTTGGGTGAAGCAGCTGAACTCGTGAATGGACTCCCACTATCCGATTCGAACTATTCACATGCTATGTCTCTGCTCAAAGAACGCTACGGACAAAATGATGATCTTATTGACGCATACATGAGAGCACTTTGGGAGTTACCGCCACCGGAATACACAGTGGACTCATTACGTAGTTTTCATGATTGCTTGGAATCGTACATTCGAGGATTACGAACATTGGGTATTGCTACTGACTCGTATGGAGATTTATTGGTACCAGTAATTCTGGACAAACTACCTCCGTGTTAGTGTGGACAGATTACTTGTTCTCATCATGGAAAATGGACAATAGATGACATTCACACATCATTTCAACAGGAAATCAAAGCACTTCGAGCTAGCAATCGTATGGCTAATTTAACTCTTAGATAATGGTGATGATCGTCGCTGCGCTACTGCGGCATTCTACACGCAAACGTCACGCTCTTCAAGTAAACAATCTTCTCAACAAACTAAGCGTTACACCGTCCAGAATCAATCTCAATCACGGGTTTTTACATGTGCATATTGTAACGGTAAGCATACCTCTGGTGACTATAGTAATCACAGACAAGAAGAAGAGGCATGAAATAGTGATCCGTGACAAGCTGTGCTTTAACTGTTTAGGTAAACATCGTGCTGCCGACTGCAAATCTGCATTTTGGTGTCGGATTTGTAAACGCAAACATCATACCTCCTTGTGCTCGGTAACCCATTCTACTCAGGAAACAGACAACTATCCGGCTTTGATATAACCACAAATACTAGTGGTGTAACAGTGTTGACACTGTCTGGCAATAGAATACCGCGAGTACAATCCAGCAAGACTACAAAATGGAAGACACTCTGATAGGGTTCAAACACCAAAAATTGGTACTAGGTTCAGCGACGTTGTTGGGTATACAAGTACCAAGTATGAATGCAATCCGGCAAGAAGTACCAATTGGAAAGCACCGACAGCAAACTACTGTCCTGAAATCTAACAAGTGAAAGGAAAACTAACTCTACAAATTGATTAGAACAACCTGACATGGAAAGCGATCATGAGCCGCTGGTGACTCATGAGGTGAATCAGCAGAAGGTTACTTTGCCTGCAAAGCTATTCAAACGTAATAGGAATAAGGATAAGGATGCCAAAGATACAAATTCTAGGGAAGCCGGTTACTGAATTGATTTAATAAGACTATTAATTTTTAGACTGTCCCGAGGCTAACTTCTTAGGTTATAGGAGCGCAAACTCACTATTGAAATAGCCTGGGCAAATAAAGCAGACTTATAACTTAATTGTAAAGCCTTAATGGCGAGGAATATTGTTCACATGCATTCTTGAAATCACATTTGACCAACATTCATCACAAGAAAGAGTTTATACCCTGCTGCTTTACTTTAGCACTCCTTGCTAGTATGGACAAGCCTTCCCTTGGGGCCTGGGTTAATGTGATAACGGACTAAGTTTTGAGCATCCAGTGGGTGTTGATACCAAATTTGTGGCAATTTGGAACTAATTTTAAAGTACCCAGTCAAAGTTTTACTAAAATAATCAGAAACAGCCAAGACAGAACTGATAAGCACCATAGGCTGCTATCTAATAAATCCGGTTCACCTATCCTAGCTATATGCCTAAAGTGTGTGGCCGACTTACTTGAATAGAAATCTCTAGACTATGATATTTTAGTACTGAAGCCATCGTCATGAGGGAGGACTGCCCCTTTGACAATGACCTAGGACTTTAACAAACAGATTTGAAATATTCAATAAATGGCATCTTTTAATTCACAATCAGATAAACTCCTAGTGTCGTATATTAGGTAATAGCAATTATCGATTCTGTACGTATACTGTTGAAATGTGCCTACATGAATATAATCTTCATAAACTGGACAATAATTGGTTGCGCCTCGAAGTGGTGGAATATCCGCAACAAGAAGAAGTTTCGGTTTCTCTGTAATTTCTAAATCTGGAAGCGTGACTTACATTTTTAGCTCCAAATGGTGATTTTAACACAATGCGTTTCAATTCATTTACTACTGGACAATTGTAACATAATGCATCACTTAATCAAATGTTACTGACGAGATACATGACTATTCACGATTCAAGATTCAATATTATTTATTTGCTTCTTGGATACCAATTTACATATTTTCAATACAGGTTGTCCGCCGAAGCCATTGGCTATAGTGTTGGCGGACACCTAACATTAAACATAGATGTACAATTACACACACAGCTTAACGTAGAATGTGAGATATATTTGTGAATGTACAGATACGATACTGAACTAAGTAGACATGAAGAAATGTCAAACGATACAATACATCTATGTTTTTCCTTTAAGTTATTGAGATTGGAGATTTGTGTTTTGGGGGGGGGGGAGAAGGAAGGGGGTATGGGGGTCATGCATGCTAATTACCTCCAGCTCAACCCATATGTTGCTATTTAATAGTAACACTTGTTGAGGTGCGTCAGCTTGAAGGAAGCAGTAGATGATGATGATGTAGTAGTAGTAGTGGTGGTAGTGGTAGTTGTAGTAGCAGTAATAGTAGTAGTGGTGGTGGTCGTAGCGGTGGTGGTGGTGGTACATGATGTAGTAGTAGTAGTAGTAGTAGTGGGTGGTTGTTATGATAGTAGCTATGGCAATGATACAGGAAGTGTGTGATATTAGTTCTAGATCTAGTATGTATTGAGTATGCTAGTTTTAGTTTTGTCTTTGTATGATTTTAGCGTTAGTATTTTCTCGCGGGTGTGTTTATCTATATTATTCCATGCTTTGACGACACCAACTGAAATTCTACATTTCCCTGTGCCTGTTCGTGTATATCTAATGTGGAGATCATGTCTGTTCCTAGTGTTGTATGTGTGGATTTCGATGTTGTTTGCAAAGCTGTGGGTTACAGATTTAGGTAGGATTTTGTGATGAAAGGCTCTGGCAATGTTTATCATCTGTGAGTTTAAGAAGTTTTTGTTTTTTGAAAATGTTTTGACCCTTTGCTGTTTTTGAGAACATTTTAACGCATTTTCTGCATACTTTGTATTTTTGATAATTTGGCTTTTTGTGTGTTAGTCCAGATGACATTGCAGAATGTAAGGTGTGGAAGGATCAGTGTGGAATACAGGGTATTAATAGTGGCATGTGTTGGGTATGGCTTTAGTCTTTGAATGACCCCATGCCGCTTGCTACTTTAGCTGTGACTACCTCAATTTGTTTGCCCCAGGTCAGGTTCTTGTCTAAATAAACTCCTAAGAATTTAGCAAAAGGGGATTCTTCAATTTCTTTTTTAGTAATATAGATTTTTGGAATACTATTGTTTCTTGATTGTCTAGACTTTGAAAATAGCATGTAGTTTGATTTATCAACATTTAATGAAAGCTTGTTTACTTTGAACCAATTAATAACGTCTTCCATTTCTTTATTTACTCTTTCGTATAATATATCTAAGTTTTTGTCGGAGCAAAAGGCATTGGTGTCATCGGCAAACAGGATTAGTGACAAATTGTGGCAAATGTTTGGCAAGTCATTCATATAGAGTAAAAACAGCAGAGGACCAAGAATTGACCCCTGAGGAACACCACAGGTTAATTTCCTGTTTTCCGAGCAAGTTGCATTAAATTGCACGCAATGTGTTCTATCAGTTAAGTAGCTCTGAAACCAGGCAAGTGTACATCTTCGGATTCCATAATATGCAAGATTTCCTAATAATATATTGTGATTGATAGTATCAAAAGCTTTTGAAAGATCCAAGAAGATGCCCAGTATATGTTCTTTCTTTTCAATTGATTCAATTATTTTTTCTGTCATTTCAACTAGTGCGAGCATTGTTGTGTGTTTCTGGCGGAATCCATACTGTGAAGCATATAAAATTTCCTTTTTTTCTAGGTAATTGATTAATCTATTATACATTAACCGCTCCATTAATTTAGAGAAAGTGGAAGTATTGAGACAGGCCTGTCTGTGAAGTTGGACGAGTCTTTTGCTTTATATGTTGGAGTGACACATGCAGATTTTAGTTTTGATGGAAATATGCCTTGTACTAGTGATTGACTGCAGATATGGTTGAGTGGTGTTAGTAAATCAAATATGCAGTGTTTAAATATGCTCCATTTAAACCGTGAATATTTCTTCAATGTTAACAGGATAAGCAAAAAACGAAGAGGATTGATAAGCGGAAGTATCTGTGAGGTAATCACTGTATTTAATTCCTGATGTAGATATGATTTTCTTTGAGAGACCTAGACCTATGTTAACAAAATATTGTTTGAAACCGTTTGCAATTTCATTGTTATCCGTGATTACCTTATTATTGTAGAGAAACCTGGTATGTTGTGCTTTTCTATTGTTTTTATTCAAAAGTGATTTTATAATTTTCCAGGTTTCATTTATATCATTTTTGGATTGCTAAAATTTATTCTGATAATAGTTCTTTTTGACGTTTTTATTATTTGGTCCAACTTATTTCTATATTTTTTAAAACTTTGTCTCATTATACTTTGTTTGACATTTTATAAATGTCAAATAAAGTTGCTGTTTTTTATGACAGGCAGACATCAATCCTCTTGTCAGCCATGGTTTAGTAGGGTTGTGCTTGAATAATTTATTTTCTTTCATGGGGAAACTGTGCTCAAAGATGTTAGTGCATATGTGGTGGAGCTTGGTGAGGCATCATCACATGACTCTATATCTACCACTTCGTTCCAGTCTACCTCAGACATGGCCTTTTAAAAAATTTCAATGTTGACCTGATTCATTTCTCTACACTTAATCTTTTAGTTTTTAAATGGTCTACTGTAGTTTGCCTGTTTTTCAAGGATAAAAATTGGTAGGTGATCTGATGTGTCTGTTACGAAAATTCCTGAATGTGTTTTGTTGATGAAATCAATAGTTCTAGCCGAACTCTCAGTAATTCTGGTCGGCTTAGTTATGTTTGGATAAAAGGAATGTGCATTTAGCAAATTTGTAAAACTTTGTGAATAAGAGCAGTTTTGTTCCATCAGGTCAATATTGAAATCACCCATGAGGTAGACTGTTTTGTTTTCTTTTTTAATATCACCTAAGGTTGCTCCTAGTAGGTCAATACATTTTCTTTTGTCGCTGTTTGGTGCACTATATATAGTGCCTATTATTTTATTTTTTCCTTTTTCTGTTGGGATTTCTATAAACAATGATTCAAAATTTGGGTCCAGAATGGAAAGATCCTCACACTCAGTGTACTGAATATTGTCTTTGATGTACATGCCTACACCACCACCCATTTTAATTTTTCTGTGAAGTTGCTTTTAGCCATGTCTCAGTAATTCCAATACAGTCTGAAAGTTATACTCTTACTAGATTTTATACAATAGTGATTAAATAACGAAGATGGCGGCTGGCCATAAAACATAGTTACCTTTGAAATTGAGCGGATCACGTGACAATGTGGCTGACAGCAGAAAATAAGACGTATCTGGTTCCATGAACCCATAGCCACAAGGACTAATTATGCGAGCATGTACGAACATGGAATCAAATAATAGTTTAGAAAAAGCTGCTTAAAATACAGGTTTAAGACCTGATAACAATTTAATACAAGAAGGCGGAAATGTAAAAAACTAATGTTACCTGGTATTACAGCAATGAAACACCACCCCACCCCCTTCCTTGGGCCATGACGTTGGGCGTTCTCTTTCTCCGACTGTGCAGTATGCAAACTATGACTATCACAAATAAGTTAACAAATCTAATCTGTGACCAGAAATTAGGTCTTGTGCCCACATTTGGCACCTTGTTGTAGCCAGCAAAAGCGCTTTCAAATTAAGTGGCAATACAGCAACTTACTGCCGTACAAAAATACAGCCATGTTTACGAATTAATCAGCTGGCCATACAGAATGCGAGCCCACTGACATTTTACGTAAACAAAACATAGAAAGCAACATACTGCCATACTGCACAACAGGCGTTCTTTAAAAAAGGGGGAAAGGACCAGCCAAGTAACTACAGTCTCAACTCATGTATAGGGAAAATCTTAGAAACATTACTCAGAAATCAAATCGTTGCCCACCTAGAGAACAAATACTTAATAAACCAATCACAACATGGGTTTAGGAAAAGCCTATCTACACTAACAAACCTACTCTGCTTTTTGGATAAAGTTACTACCCAATTAGACAATGGACACCCAGTTGACATAATATACTTATACTTAGCAAAGGCGTTTGACAAAGTCTCGCATCAGAGGCTGTGCAAGAAAACTAAATCTCGCGGGATAGACGAGGAGATACTACAATGGATTAAAAATTGGTTATCAGATAGGAAACAGTGTGTCGTAATAAATGGACAGAAATCTAATTGGACAAGCGTAAAGAGTGGACTGCCCCAGGGATCGGTCCTTGGGCCAATTTTATTTCTGATCTATATAAACGACATAGACAAAAACATTACAAGCCAAATTGGTAAATTTGCTGATGATACTAAATTAGGTAAAGAAATTCTAAACAAAGAAAGTACACTTAAACTCTAAGCAGATCTCCACAGAATATTTAGCTGGTCTCAAGAATGGCAGATGCTCTTTAACTTAGATAAATGTAGTGTTTTACATTTAGGACACAATAACGTGTGCTATAGCTATAAAATGGGAAGCAACACACTAGCAAAAAGCATTGAAGAAATAGATTTGGGAATAACGATTCAGAAATCAATGAAAGTGTCAAGACAATGTGAAGTAGCATCAAGAAAAACAAACCAAGCCCTAAGCCTGCTATATTGCACAATAAAATATAAATCCAGACCTCTTATTCTCCATCTTTACAAATATAAGTCCCGACATGTTATTCTCCAGCTTTACAAATCCCTCATAAGACCTCACTTAGACTACTGTATCCCCTTCTGGTTCCCACACCTACAAAAAGACATAGACTTACTGGAGCGAGTACAACACAGGATGACACGCATGATCTCAGGTTAGCAAGTATACCTTATGAAACACGTCTCCAGAAACTAAATTTTACAACATTAAAAACCAGGAGAATCCGAGCTGACATGATAGAAGTCTACAAAATTTATTCTAACCAGGACCATATTAAACCAAATGAATTCTTCACAATGGCATCTACATACACTGGTGGACATGCACTTAAACTTTACAAACAACCCTGTCTACTTGATCTACACAAGTATTTCTTCACAAATAGAGTTGTTAATGTATGGAATTCTCTACCAATAGAAACAATTAATGCTCCAACATTAAACACATTAAAAAACAACCTAGACTCATTTTCAAGTCACGGGGATTTATATAGACCTACGGTCATCTAACTCCCAAAATTGCAGTCACTTCTACACTGAAGTATTTGACTGCAATCACTGGTAAATCACTGGTAAGCCGGCGAAAGAGAACGCTAATATTTTTGGAAACTTCAACGTCAGACAAACTGCAATTACCAAAGTAGCAGTTTATATTCGGATTTGAAATCATACTAATGTAAAGCTCACGATCTAGTCAGAGTGTTACTCCAAAATTGACATGTAACCATTCCACTCTGAATTCCGTTTCGACACACACATCAGAAAGCATCGGTCTGAGAATCTGCAAGAAATTCATTGAATAACTACCGGAAACTGTTGCACTGCGCATCTGCAACAACTTCTAGCATCATCATTCAAAGAAAATTAAATAAATTCCAAGACACCACCCGTATGATGAGAATCTCAAAAACAGGCTATCAGAATCGAGTCGTTAACGTCTCGAGCTAGATATTACTTGATATGCAAATCTGGACCCTAACAAAAGCTACGCCATCTAAAATTCACGTTCGTCTCCTATGAATAGTCTTTGATAATTATTCCTCAAGTGAACACATTCCAATATAAATCTATCCAAGTAAATGCGTGCTCTCAAATAAACTCCATCTATAGTAAGTCCGTCGAACAGCAAATAATGTCATTTCACAAAAATGACCGGTAAACAAACTGAAGAGGAATATCCGTCCTATGTAATGAGCACCGCAATCGAATAATGAAACTTGGTTCAAGCTCACAGTTCAAATGAAATGTAAGTTGACACAATCTCAAAATTCGGTCCGGCTGCTGTTTGATTACACCACATATGTGCATATATACATATTATACATATATAAACATTTACGCTAGTTCTAGACAGTACGAGGCGCATGAAAAGCAAACACGCCCACCTGTGGTAAAGTCATAGGAACAAAATAGGCTATACATTTGACTAGATACTGACAAGGGCAATCCCTGCCAGTATCGTATAAACGGCTGTTCATATCTGGATTTAAATACAGGATCCGAAGTAGAATTTTCCAACAGATTTGCCTAGAAGTGATTACACTGGCATCAAGTCTGCTCATCTACAATAATGAACCAGGCAGTGAACTTCGATATATGATGGTGAACTCAGATTTATAAATACGGCCGGCTGATCCACTTGTTATACTGTGAAATAATGGCAAGTTAACAGGGCAATCCCTGTGGCTTTGTGCGAGATCAGCTTTGTTCCAGAATCGTACATGAACTTAATGACAAGATCCATTTACTTATATGGGGCTAAAAATCAGGCCAACTACAGTTGAACTTGTATACTTGGTCAAGACGGTGGACACGGTTTTCTTGAACAAATGACAAATTCTATATACACATTTACACTTTTACTAGACGTGTACACAGTGCCTGTGAGCTACATGCCAACTCGTGCTTAATAACTAATACAATATAAACTATACATGCTACTGAGTACTGATAGACTTCCTGATATTGGTGAGGGTTATTATGCTGAGTATAATAGATCCAGTGGGGCCATCCCCACTAGATTTGCATAGTGGCCAGCAGGATGCAAAGACGGTGATAGCATGATCATACACAATAAAAAAAAAAAACCAACAGGGGATTCCCTGCCAATTTGGATTATGGGCAAGAAGAACGTGATCGTACAGAGTAGCTAACTGGCATGGCATTCACTGCCAGTTTCGTGAACATGACTGTACTCCTGAGAGACTACATACTGGATCCAAATGAGCTTTATCCAGATTTCCCTAGCTGCTAACATACAATTTCAGAGACTTCAGATATGCTCATCTACAATTGGTGTGGTATACTTGATCAGGACAGTGGATTTAGCTGTGAACAAATGTCAGGGTAAATTTTCAGTATGCGTGAAGAGTTGGTGTTGCGATGTGATAATGGGCTGGCGGGGTTATGCCTGCCAGTTACCATAGATCAGATATGCCTCTGAAAGACGGCAATGAATTTGATGGGGCCATCCCCACCAGGTTTCTTGTGATCAGCTGAATGTATAAATACAATGGGATTTGGTGTCATGGGCTAGTATGACTCTGGAAGACGGTAATGAATCAGATGGGGCCATCCCAACCAGATTTCTCATGATCAGTGTGAATCCCTGTCGACTGCCGAAGTATCTTATGTACCGTGGTAGTCCAAAAAAATAGTACTGTACAAATTACATGACCAGAGCTTGTCAAGACGATTTTGAAGTAGTTCAAGGACCGTGCTTGAACAACGTCTTCCGTAAGTGCATTCCAATAAGTTACCACTCTGTTACTGAAGAAGTGAAGATGAAGGGATGAGCTACAGCGCCGTTTTATCAATTTGAGACTGTGCCAACGTGTTGCTTGAGAGGTATCTAATTCAAGGCCTGGAGGAGGGGTTTTATATTTACCATGTAGATATTTATATGTTTCGATCATATCACCATGGCGTCACCGATATGCTAATGAAGGTAGTTTGAGAATGTGCAGCCTTTCTGTGTAGGATAAGTTAATTGCTCATGTTAGGTAGCATTTTAGTGGCTGGCTGTTGGACCTTTTCAATTTGGTTGCAGTCATTGACGTAACGAGGACACCAAACAGAGTTTGTATACTCTAGCAGGGTCGTACCCTAGATTTATACAATAGACAGAATATTTCATTATCAAGGTAACGGAAAGTTCGTCGAATTAATCCTACTATCTGATTTGCCTTGTTGACTGCCTTTAATATGTATTCATGAAATTTCAGCTCTGTGTCTATGTGAACACCTAAATCTTTCTCAAGTGGTGATTCCTCGAGCTCTACTACTGTCCCACCTGAAGATGTCATTGTATATGTGTACTCTGGATGTCCCTTGCCAAGTCTTAATACTGTACACTTCTGTGGGTGGAATTTCAGTAACCAGTCTCTGGACAACTGCTCCATCTCATTAATGTAAATCTGGATCTTGATACAATCAGTGAGCAATGATATAGCTCGATAAAGCTTAGTGTCATCAGCGAATAATTTGATGTAACTAGATACTACGTCTGGTAAGTCATTGTTGTAGGTGAGAAATAAAATTGGACAAAGGACACTACCTTGGGGGACTCCACTGATGACTTCAGCCCACGGTGAGTAAGTTCCATTGACATTAACTCTCTGTGTATGCTTGCTAACGAAGGCTTGAATCCATGATGCTACATTGCAACATATGCCATAGCTGTTCAACTAAGTGAGTAACCGCTTATGGGATACTGTGTCAAACACCTTCTGGAAATCAAAATATATACAATCGACAGGCTGCTGTTGGTCAATGAGGTCAGTCCACACTTCCATTGCAGTTAGAAGTTGGGTAGTACAGTAACGACCTTCCATAAGGCTGTGTTGCTCAGCTGAGAAGAGGTTATTGTTCTTCATGTGCTCAACGTTATGCTCTCTGACAATGCTTTCCATAATTTTATAACAGATAGATGTAAGGCTTATTGGTCTATAGTTTGAGGTCAGTCGTTTGTTGCCCTTCGTGAAAATCGGGGTCACATTACTGAGCCGGCATGAGTTTGGGATGTTACCATCGTCTACAGACTAAGAATATTTGGTACAGAGGTCGTGCTATTGTTTTATTGAGCTCTTTTAACAATCTCGGTGAATCCTGTCTGAACCAGCTGACTTGTTTACATTTAATTTTTCCAGCCTCATCTCTATGTTTTCGACTGAGATGGATATTTGGTGAAGTGGCTGTTTTCTAGTTTATTGAAATTTTCTCCTTTTCGCTTTTTTCTCCTGAATTTTACCATGCGCCTTCTTGTTTTTCCATGGAGATTTGGGCTTGCTACAATGGTTCAGTCCGCGTTGTGGGATATATCTGGCTATGCCTTCGAGGATCAATTTATTGAAGGAGTCCCAGCTGCCATTAACATTTTTATCTGAAAATATAGGCCCCCAAGAAATTACCGATAGATACTGGTTAAAGCCTGCATAATCTCCTTTATCCCACTTGTATGCTCCCTTATTTTGAACCGGCTGCGCATATTTACATCTAATTGTAAAACAGATCATGATGTGGTGGCTATTTCCCACTGGGTCTTCAGTCAGAATGTTTCCGACCATATCCTTTTCATTTGAGAAAATCATGTCCAAAGTATTAGGTTTATCCAGACCTCTGAAGTGCATTGGGAAGGTTATGTGTTGGTACAGAAACGTGTCCTGTATTGCATCGAGGAATATGCTTGCTTTGTGCGTTTCACTAGCAGTGCTGTTGATATTTGACCAAATTATTTCGCGGTGATTAAAGTCACCCATTAAAACTATATGTGAATCCTTTGCATTTGAAACCTCTCTAAGTAGGATATGTAGATTAGCAATATTGACATCGGCACTATTGGGTGAGCGATATATACTGCCTAGGAGGAGATGATCCCCATTTAGTACATTTATGCTACACCACACTGAATCTTCATAATTGGGCTCATTTAGAAAATGATGCTCAGATGCTTTTAATGACGCCTTAGTGTAAATAGTGACACCACAACCCATGGTATCAATGCTGTGCCAACAATCATATCCACTAATATTTAGTTCAACTGTCTGCAGTTTGGTCGCAGCATTCTTATGTTAAGTGCTCAGTGATGCCAATGATATCTGGAGATGTGTCATTGATGCGTAGTATAAGCTCTTCTCACTTGTTTAAAAAGGTATCAACATTTGTATACATACATTTTAGGATTAAAATACTTTTTGTACTGCTGTTGGATATGTTCGGCTGGATATCAGGCTCTACTATCTGCGCCGGTTCTCTACTGACTATATCTTCTTACACGAATCCTCTACTGACAGCAGGCGTCAACAAGCCTCTAACGTCTATATTTATGGTTCATTTTAATGTCATTAAGTTGTTATTAACAATTATACATTGGCTATGTTATAATGATTCTGGAGTATAAATATTACAGATGGGTTCACAATCGTAGTTATAGCGCAATGGATGACTTTCTCATAGCTTGTCTAGTCTAGCTTTGAAAGATTTCACTGATGGGGCGCTGATAACGGATTCGGGTAGTTTATTCCATTGATCAGTACAGCGCAATGGGAAAGAAAACTTTCGTATATTGAGTCTTGGTCTTATTTTCTTAATTTTTAGGCTGTGGCCTCGAGTTATGCTATTTGTGTCTTGTCGCTCAATAAGGTCTGCAGTAACTTGGTCATATTTATTGCTAAGAATTTTATATAACTCCATCATGTCGCCACACAATCTTCTAAATGCTAATGTTGGTAATTTTAACTTTTGGAGGCATACATGATATGGTAGATTACGTATACCAGGAACAAGTTTGGTTGCCCGTCTTTTGGACATTTTCGATTGCATTTATGTGCTTTTTCAGATATGGAGCCCAAACCACATTAGCGTATTCAATATGTGGCCTAACAAGAGATTGGTAGAGATGTTTAAAGTTTTCTTTATCTAGATAGTCAAATGTTCTCCTAATCAGTCCCATTATTTGGTTAGATTTGCTTATTTTTCCATTTATATGTTCATCGAAGCATAGTTTATCGTCTATTATGACACCTATATCTTTTTCACTAGATGAATGGGCTAGAGTATGGTTATTAAATTACATTGTATAAGTGTGTGGAGATGTTTTTTTTGTTGATATTCGCATACTTTTGCATTTATCTGGGTGGAACCTCAATAATGAATTATCAGTCCATGAACACATAGAGTTAATATCATTTTGCAGGGTGTCGCAATCTTTTGGGTTGAAGATTGATCGAAAGGGTTTAGTGTCATCTGCAAATAAAAAAGATCTCACACCCACTACTGATTACATCGGGAAGATCATTACTGTAAATTATAAAGAGTAATGGCCCTAAATCTGAGCCCTGTGGTATACCTCTTGTTACGTCTGTTGGTTTAGATATGATTCCATTTTTAACTACTTGTTGCTGCCTTCTGGTTAGAAAGGATTAGATCCAGTTTAACAAATTACCTTCTATGCCGTATGCAGTTAGTTTTTTTAATAAAACGTTTATGTGGAACCTTATAAAATGCTTTCATGAAGTCGCAGTAAATCACATCAATCATACCCCCCTTGTCTAGGTCAGTAGCCATTTTTCAAGAACAGTCAAAAGTTGGAGAACTGTTGATAGTAAAACCATACTGTTTTTCTAATAGCATATTATTAATCCTAAGATGTTCCATAATCGTGTCTTTAATAACAGATTCCATTATTTTACAAACAACAGATGTTAAGCTAATTGGACGGTAATTGTCTGGTTTGGTTTTATCTCCTTTTCGAAAATTGGTGTGATGTTTGGATTTAACCAGCATTGTGGTAATGTTCCCAGGCTTAGTGATTTATTAAAAAGAATTGATAGTGGCAGGCTTAGTTCGTAGCTTAGTTCATAAAGGAATCTTGGATGGAGTTTATCAGGCCCGGGTGACTTAGAAGTGTTGAGATTCACAAGTTTTTTTCTTAAAATTTCAAGTGTGATCCTTAATGTACCCATTGGCACGTGAGCTCTACAAGGAATAGTTGGGGAATCATCGTCAGGTTCTGTTGTAAATACTGATCTGAAGTAGCTGGCTAGGATGCCTGCCTTCTCTTTATCATTTTTTTTGTAAATGACACTTCCATATCATGCTCAATGCCACTAGGTATTTGCAGATCTGGAATACCTGATCTGACTTTAGTCTTGGATTGCACATAGTTCCAAAACTTTTCGGGGTTATTTTTGGCTGATATAGAAATATTTTTCTCACATTGTTTCTGTGCTTTTCTCGTTTCTCTTCGAACCTGGTTTCTTCTTTTACAATATTCATCATATATATTAAGGTTACCGCCTGTAACAATAAAAAATTTCCATAGTCGCTTCTTCCTGTTTATTTTGGTTCTTGTAGTTTGGTCAAGAGGATATTTGTGCCTTTTGTTTTTTATTGTTCTTTTAGGAATAAATTTATTTTCAGCTTCTTGACACATTCCAAATATGGTCTGCCACATATCATTAATATCGTTTATTTCTTTTAGGCGTGTGTTCCGGTCTATATTTAAGAAATTAATTATAGCTTTATAATCTGCTTTATCATAACAGACCCTTGTTTTACTTGTAGCCATTTAATCGAATCTCCATCTGTATAGTGGAATGGTCACTTTTTCCAAGTGGCGCATTTGTATGAATATTATCCACCAGGTCAGGGTAATTAGTAAATACTAAATCCAATATTGTTGGCTTGTCGGACCCACGCCCTCTACTAGGCATTGAAATTAGCTGCTGTAAGAAGAAGTCTCTTACAGATTCAATAAACTTAAACGTAAAGTCTAGGCTAGAGCTAGAGGTGTTGTATGTGTTTGTAAACCAATTAATATGTGGCATATTAAAGTCTCCTATGATAAGCGAGTGCAGGTTATTGGTGTGTATTTCCTTTAATATATGACAGAGTTCATTATTGTTTTGGTTATTAGTTTGGGCTTCTATAAAACCCTCCCAAACGCAGTGTTTCATGTTTACATCGTATGTCGCAGAGGATGTATTCTTCGAACATATTTTGGTTAATGTTTAGTAGTTTATAAGATAACGTGTTTTTTTATGTATAGTAAGATACATCTTCCTATTGTAGTAGTAATATTTTTATCTTCAATACTGTAGCCATCTAGATTGTAGTCTGCTATACTAGGTTGAGTTCTGTAGTTTTTTGGCTTGGCTTCAACTATAGCTATGATATCTAGTGGGTCATCTTGTATTATGTGCAGAAGTTCGGTTTTCTTCTCACGTGTAAAGACGTCAGCATTTGTATAGAGGATCGTAATCTCATTAATTGATTTTGTACATTTCGTATTTACATCATGTGGTTTATTTCCTCTGATTTTGGAGCCGACCAGAGATTGTGTCAGACTTTGGCCATGTTTATTATTTACACATTCGTCTGAAAGTAAAGTGAAACGGTTTCTAGTGGATATAGGGAAACAACGTTCCTTAAGGACACAATCATCGGGTACATTACCAGTATTTAAAACATTACATTTAAATAGAAAATCTACATTCGCACAATGTGACTTATCAAAGCAAAAGTTAGAACAATTGAGATGTTCTGATGTATTTACAGTGTCATGCAAATTACTATGTACGCCATTAAATCTATTTACAGTTGCTGGATCATTATGTGATAGTACTGGGTTGGGTGTACTGTGATTGGTGGTAGGTGGGAGCCCGATTGGCCCAGGAGCTCTTTACGTTGTAGTTCTGGTGGCTCCTCCCATGCATCCTCCCATTGTGAAAATATGGATTCTTGAAATGAGTGTCTACATTCTGTAGCATAGGTGTCATGTACGCAGTTTGTGACGTTATAAGAATCGAGTTTAAATAGTTTGTAATGTTTTCTGACAAAACACGCGTTCCATTGACGTTTGAATGAATGCAGTCATGGAATAGCTCTGTGTAAACTGTTCCACATGGGTAATTGAAGAGCTGGGAATTGTCTATGATTATTGCATTTTGTGCTTCTGACAGTTTAAGCAGCATGCTGTTAAATTCCAATGTTAGACTATTTTCAAGTGCATTCAGAGGTCTAGGTAGTAGTGAGGATACAAATATTTGTATGTGCGGTGAGATAGCATGGATCCTATGCAGCAGCACTGTGTAGTCTTTTACCATTTCATGTGAATTACTCTTCACGATGTCATTACTTCCGACATGGATAACGATTGCGTCGTGACTACTTGCAGAAAGATCACTGTCTATGTGGTTGTGTATGTCGACAATACGAGAACCTCTTAGAGTTTTAATGTTGATGTTCATGGTGTTATTGGACATATAGCGCCCACTAAACTTCCTCAACGTTGAGCTCCCTATAATTAGGACGTGTTTCCTCTGGTCCCTTGTTAGAGTAACATCGGAATGATACTGTGCTGTAGCAGTCCCATTCTGGTAAGATATATCACCTGTTGCCTTTGTGATGTTCCTATTCTGGTTATCATATTTCTGCTTATTTTTGGACATTTTCTGGACGATGATAGGCTTGTGAGTTCATATTATCACCATTGTATTTCTGTCTCATTTGAGAATGTCCTGTGGTTAGTTGATAGGTTTGCTGGTTTGTATTTATATTCAGATGTGTCTGCTTACCAGTGGATTGAAATTCCCTTGATGTTTGATAGGATTGTGAAGTTGCTGCACTGCTGGGTATTGAATTTAACTGTCGTGTTTGCCTGGTTGGAACTGGTATCAGTCTGTATGTTTGTGGAGAAACATCTTTGATAACTGGAGTTATGAATGTATTATTAGATTAATTGGATTGAAGATTCTTTACTTGACAACTCAGCGATTCAAGACTCTTTTGGATTTCTTTTATTTGTCCAGCAAGATCAACTATAGTAGAATTAGATGCAGGTACTGTTGTGCTCGGTGAGGATCTTTTGGCATTTGCTAGTTTTACATCATTAGTTGCTGTAGCAGTTAGAGTTTGTTGCATTTCCATGTTTGTCAGGCTTACTTCATTAGTATGTGCTACCGTTTGTTGTATTTGTGCAGTTGGTAGGTCTGCAACTTTAGGGGATGTCTCCATTAGAGGTTGCTGGGACGGTGAAACAGGCCCAGCATTTACTGCGTTATTGTCTTGGGACGTACTTATATGAGCTGGCCCATGTTGGCATGTACTGTTGAGTGCTGGTTCAACATGGCAGCCTTCTGGTGTTTTACGCCATTCGATGTATTCTGCAATATGGTCTGAGATAGTCGTACAGGTGCTGCAGCTGTATCTACACCGGGATGCAGTAAGGGTGGACAACATATAAGTTGGCAGATTAGTACAGTGGTAGTGTTGCCAGTTCTTACAATTAAAACACATCATCATATACCTATTATTTGGTTGTGGCAGGGGCATAAAATCTGTAGAGTATGGGTATTTTCATTTTCTTCTTGGTTACCAGGATCAGTCATATCTGGTAGTATGTTTGTGATAGGAGGCTCAACAACACATGTTTGCTGTGCGTGAGAGCCAGTCAGAGAAGTATTTGTTGACATTCTTGATGTCATAATGTCTTGTGAGGAAAAATGCTCATTTGGGGTTGTATACACACCCATGGGAGACTTTGACACACTAACTGGCAGAGTTGGCTGAACAACTGCTTCAGTGGTGGAGATGTCAATTGATGGGTTTGATTGTTTGGGTGCCATGCTAGTAATTACATTGGCTTGATTTGAGGATTGTGTTGATAGATATTTCCTATATACTTCCTCTTCTCATATTCTGTCGCACTCTTTGCATAGCCAATAGTCTGATGATCTAAATTATTTAGGCTTTGCAGGGTCCTTACAGTCCTCGCATACCATGTTGCTTACCTGTACCAAATATTTTATGCGGTTGGTATGGCAGTTTAATAAGGCGTATAGTATGTTACTCGATTTTTTCTAATATTGTGCTTAGACAAACATCACAAACAGGATAGAAACACAGGCCTAATTGTTTGTATAGTGTATGTAGAGTTATTTCTCTGTCCCGCGGCAACTCAGGAAAAGATTAGACAGGGGACAGCCGTAGGAGAGACAGACATGAAACAGAACAATTTCAAGAATGTTAGTAAGTAAGCAAGATTGGTTTGGGGGAGCACAAGTGCAAGTTATATGCCTAGTAGTGAAGTGTGGCTTGTGATGATGTACGTTTTGATGTGGGTATTTTTTCACACATTTAAAAACAATTTATTATTATTTTAATTGTTTTATATATTTTTAGTGTTTAATTTTAATTATACTCCGTTATTTTTATTATTTGTTTTTATTTGTTACAAGACAATAATCTATCGGGAAAAGGTGTTATTTCTCTGTCGCGTCGCAACAAGGGAAAGGATTAGACAGGGGACAGCCGTAGGAGAGACAGACATGAAATGGAACAATTTCAAGAATGTTAGTAAGTAAGCAAGATTGGTTTGGGGAAGCACAAGTGCAAGTTATATGCCTAGTAGTGAAGTGTGGCTTGTGATGATGTACGTTTTGATGTGGGTATTTTTTCACACATTTAGAAATAATTTTTTATTATTTTAATTGTTTTATATATTTTTAGTGTTTAATTTTAATTATACTCCGTTATTTTTATTATTATTTGTTTTTATTTGTTACAAGACAATATCTATTGGGAAAAGGTGTTATTTCTCTGTCCCGTGGCAACTCGGGAAAAGATTAGACAGGGGACAGCCGTAGGAGAGACAGACATGAAACGGAACAATTTCAAGAATGTTAGTAAGTAAGCAAGATTGGTTTGGGGAAGCACAAGTGCAAGTTATATGCCTAGTAGTGAAGTGTGGCTTGTGATGATGTACGTTTTGATGTGGGTATTTTTTCACACATTTAAAAATAATTTATTATTATTTTAATTGTTTTATATATTTTTAGTGTTTGATTTTAATTAAACTCCGTTATTTTTATTATTATTTGTTTTTATTTGTTACAAGACAATAATCTATCGGAAAAAGCGTTTATCTTATTATATTTCTGTGTGTACTTTATGCTGATAGTTGACCTTTAACTGTCTAGCAACCCGTAAACATTTCTCACGCGAACATGTTGCACATTAGTAAAACAGCGTAACATTTTCTTAGCCGCCAACTAAAGGAATCTATATACGATTACTATATATCAACATTCAAAATACACATATTTAACGCATGAATTATCCAAATACGGGCCTATACCTATAATAATAATAATAATAATAATAATAATAATAATAATAATAATAATAATAATAATAATAATAATAATAATAGGAACTTGCCCTGTAGGTGGGGCTTAGAATACACCTTCTGTATCCTCTGCATGTCGTAAGAGGCAACTAAAGGAGGTAGGGTGAGGTAACCCTGACAGAAACCTCGAGTGCTGAAGACGGAGGTTCCAGGCCGCACGGCGCACTCTAATAAACCATGGATCCACGCACTTAACGCTTATGATCATGTCGATAGTCACTTACAGGACTGGCGGTATGATCAGCGAACGAAAAGAAGAAGAAGAAGATAATAATAATAATAATAATAATAATAATAAAAATAATAATTTTCAAATACAGGAAGTGTTTTCAATCGGCTGGTGTGGCGCAACGTGTGTTGCTGGTTCTGTTGTTTTCTGTATCTTTACTAGTTGCTGGTGTCGGATGACCCAGATTTGGCCTGTTGTTCCCTGTTGGTGCAGTAGTGTATTTCGCTGGTCTCTTGATGTTCTTAATCTTTTCTGCTCCTCTCTCTGTTGGGGTGTTTGGTCTGGGGAAATGCGCATTTGGCTCAGGTTTTTTTGCGGATTGCAGAAGTTTCCCATTTTTTAGGACTCTACTTCTTTCAGTTTTAAGATAAGATAAGATTGATTTGCAGAACGCAGGCTAAAAAGCCTCTATGTTCCGTTTTGTGTTAGGCTGCTATAGAGTTAGGCTGCTATGATAGTTAAATCTTAGTTCTTGGTTTGCCCAGTATGTGTCTAATCTATTCTTGAAGATGTTTAAATTTTTTGATGTTACAATGTGATCAGATAGTAGATTCCAGGCATCGATTATTCTATTGGTAAAGTAATGTTTTATGAAGTCATGTGAAAAGCGATGTTTCTTTAGTTTATATGTGTGTCCTCTTGCTATTGAATTGTTTAATGTGAAAAGATGTTTTGTTAGATGTGTGTCGTAATAACCGTGTATGATTTCATATAATTCAATCATATCTCCCCAGTGTCGTCTGTATTTTAGAGTTGGAAGATTTAGTCTCTTTAGCCTGTCAGGGTAGCTCGGTCCCTTCAATGACGGAATCTGTATGGTTGCTCTCCTTTGAACATTTTCGATAGTATTGATATCTTTTTCTTTGTATGGGCACCAGACACTGTTAGCATATTCAAGGTGAGGGCGTACTAATGCTTTGTACAGCAAGGTGAAATTGTCATTATTTAGGTATGTGTAGGTTCTGCGAATTATTCCCATTATCCTGTTGGCTTTATTTACCTGTTGCTGTATATGTTTTCGAAAGTTAAGTTGTGTGTCTATAAATATGCCTAGATCTTTTTCAAACTCAACATATTCAAGTGGGATTGGGAGACCATCCTCTCCGTGTAGGTGATAGGATCTGTTTTCAACATTTTGTTTGCTTTTTATTTCCAGAACTCTACATTTGTTTGGATGGAATTTTAGTAGCCATGTAGAAGCCCAGTCGGTCATGGAGTCAAGATCATCCTGTATTATTTTACTGTCTGTTTTGTCATGAATTTCTTTATAAATCTTTGTGTCATCTGCGAATAAGTAGATTTCAGAACTGACATTATCCGGTAGGTCATTTATTTATATAACAAACAGGATAGGGCCTATCACACTACCCTGTGGTACCCCACTGGATATATCTTGCCATGCAGAAAATGTGTTATTAATCCGGACTCTCTGTTTACGATTTTTTTAAAGAATTCCCTTATCCATTGGCACATTGTATCACTAAATCCATATGCCTTCAATTTGATCACGAGTCATTCATGTGGGACCCTATCGAATGCCTTCATTAGGTCCATAAATACTACGTTTATTTCACTATTGTTGTCCAATATTTTTGTCCAGTGGTCTAAAACATTTAATAATTGCAGTGTTGTTGACCTCCCGGAAATAAAACCAAATTGTTTATTAGTGAGTAGATCATTTGACGTTATGTGCTTTAATATCTTATCACGAATGAGCTTTTCCATGAGTTTGCAAACTACACTTGTAAGGCTTATTGGTCTGTAGTTGCCTGGGTCCTTTTCATCCCCCTTTTTAAAAATTGGTGTAACGTTTGCAAGTTTCCAATGGGTAGGTACACATCCTGAGACAAATGATTTGTTGAATATGATGTTAAGTGGTTTATATAGTACTTCTCTTAATTCATTTATGAGGCGAGGATGTACCTCATCAGGTCCCGGTGATTTAGAAATCTTTATTGATTCCATAATTTTAAGTGTTTCGCTAAGGCTGAAGGTAGTGTCACTAGAGAGAGTTGTGTAGTTTCGCCTAGTAAGGTGTGGAAGCGTATTAGTATCTTCACCAATGAAAACAGTAGTATAGAAATTTGCTAATATATCCGCCTTGTCAATATCATTTTGTACTTTCAGGACTGTACCATTTGCTTCAACCTCAAGTTCAGGTATTCTGGAGGTGAGTTTTCTTGTACAGTTGACATGATACCGACATTTTTTAGGATTCGTTTTTACACTTCTGGCTATTTCTTTTTCTTTTTCTCGTTTAGCATTTCTTGTGAGTGTCTGAAGTTTGTTTCGCTGGTGTGTATATTTAAGCCTGTCTTTGTCTGTTCTGGTTTTCATATAGTTCGTCCAACCTCTATTGTTAGCTTTTATTATTTTAGGAATTTCTGATGTGATAGCTGCTTTCTTTCTCTTGTTGTGTGGCTTGTATCTGGGGATATGCGCTATTTCTGCTAACTTTAGTTTGTTAGAAAAAGTGGAATACATGTCTTCAACATCTTTACCTTCTAATATTTTATCCCAGTCGAGATTTAGTTCATGTTTCATTGTCCCATAGTTCCCTTTGTCGTATTTTAATTTTTCTATTTCAGTTGTCACTGTCTCATTTGCACATTGCAGATTACATGTGATCACAATGTGGTCACTGCTTCCCAGAGGGCTATCGTATGCAATATCTGACACAAGATTTTCATCGTTGCAGAGAATTAGATCCAGTGTATGTGGGGGTGTCAGTGCCTCTAACTCTAGTCAGGTTATCGATTTTTTTTAAAAGGAAACAATCTCTTATACATTCTAGGAATCCTTCAGTACTATCTGATCCTGTCCAGGAGTCCCATTGGATGTTTGGAAAATTGAAATCTCCACAAATGAAAATGTGTGTGTGTATTGCTTTGTGTTATTTGTTACTTGGCGCAGGAGGTTGTTCATTAGGTTTATATTGTTCTTGTCACCAGTGTGGCTTCTGTATATAACACCAACTAGTAAAGTTTCATTATTTTCAGGCGTATTTTAATAAAACAATGTTCCTTAAAATTGCTTTGCACATTGATTTCATCCGAATGTAGTTCCTGTTTCACAAGTATCATAACACCTCTTCCGGTTTGTTCACAGAAGTTGTTTGGGAAAGTATCGTATCCTGCGATGGACATTTCTTTTTTAGTAGGGAGAAATCAGAAATTTTTAGGAAATATCTCTGCTGCGACAGCCGGTCGTACCGATGAAGATAGAGCGCGACACTAGCTCGCCTCATAGGTACAGAGACCTGATGATATTTATAGAAGTGCCTGGGTCTGATCTAACTGCGCTCTTCAGAATGATTGGTTCGCCACGGTGGTCTTCCGTGTTCTCCAGAGTAACAACAATTATATGCCAAACTTTTGCCTTGTTATGTACCACAAGGTGATCGTTTTATTCGCTAACTTAACTGTACAATAAAGCCTACAAAGTTTGGCAACTTATGCCGTTACCAGATTTCGTATTTACAGAAATGACTATTTAATTAATGTTTCCTAAGTTTCCCTAAACTTCAATCAACTCTTGCCTACTTAAAGCCATTCAACAAGAGCGTTTTACAAGGTGCGAGGCAGACCGAACTCCCGATTAAAGTTAAAGTCCCCGTTATATACTATCTCAGTTTCTATTCTCCCTCCATCTTGGTTTCACACCGCCGGAGGTTGCTCTGATTCTCATTGGATTGTGACATCACTTTGACTAATCAAAACTCTGACCCTCCCTCCCCGGGAGGGTGCTTTCTACCTAGCACTTGCGGTTTGGCTGGTTCTTGAGTGATGGGATCTGTCGTCCCCTTAACTTTATTTTAGAATTCCAGCTGGCTTCCCATGTCATTCCTGACGAATGACCTGCCCAGAATGACGAATGCTTGTTTGATAACCAGGCTTGCTGGTGGATTAGCACGCTTCTACGATTTATATGTTTTTGATGATAACTTTCGATTGTGTCCTAGCACGCCTCTACAATTAATATGTTTTTGATAATAACTTTCGATTGTGTACCTAATGCCTACAGGACGCTACAATGTCCATGTCAGGTTCATTACCTATTAGTCGACAACTTGTAGGATGCTAGAGTTAATCGGCACACGAGTTACCATTCCTCATAGCCGGGTTATTTTCGGCTTATCTTGTCCCACGCTTCCGTGAGAACACAGACCGCTACGTAACTAACTAAGTCCGTTTGTCGTATCTAATCCCTTGATTGATTCCAACCTGGTGCTAACCATTATCTTTTATGCTCGATTCAGTTTCGGCGAAACTGTACCTGCGCACTAGCTGCCGTAACCACTACCAGTCACTCAGTGCGGATAATACATAGCTCAATAATAAGATATATGGCTGATGCTCATGCATCCTAATATGCACTGTGACATAGTCTCTTAGCTCACCTGTTATTCAAACATGTAATTTCACTGAGGTCTTATACTGGTAAATATAAGATGTCCACAGGGTCATGACTCCCTACGTACAGTCCGATATCTACAATGTGTGCTTTCTTTTCTGTTTGATGGCGAGATAGCTGTTGATATTGTATCATGTATATATTTGTTAGTATTCATTGCTTGTGGAACTGTACATTCATCAACCAAATTGTGGTATCTGTTATATAGATGTATAGGCTTGGTTATTTCTGCATTTGGTAAATATTTATACAGTATATTGCCTTTTTTGCCTATGCATTTATTCCTAATAAAGGATGAGGGATTGCATTTCTACAGGTAGTGTTGGCTTGCAGGAAATCGATACGCGAGTTCAGATAGTTCATTATGTTTTCTGATAACAGTCTAACTCCATGATAATTTGGGTGAATAAAGTCTCGAAAAAGCTCTTCATTCGCTTCCCCATTAGAATACGTAAACAGCTCTGTGTTGTTCACTAGGGTTGCCTTGTGCCATTCTGCTAGAGAGCTGAGCATTTCATTAAACTCATAAACTAGGTTGTTTTCATGTGTGTTTTGGGGGCGTGGCAGCAGGGATGATACATACACTTGAGTGTTTGGAGCTAGTTATTTGGCTCTTTCAATGAGTGCATCATATTCATTGATCATGCTGTCTGCTTTACGCTTACCAATGTCATTACTTCCAACATGTATGATGACAATATCGTATGTATTGGGTGAGAGAAACAGTTCAAGTTTTCCCACAATTTCACTGATTCTGGCCCCACCGTAGGATCTGACTGTGATGTCATACTCTTCTGTTGACATAAACCTACCGCTAAGTTTCCTGAGTGTCAAGCTTCCAATGATTAGAACTTTCCTGGTTGTTGCAGTTTGAGTGTTGGATTGCAGGGATGGTTGTCTATTATGATTTTGGTACTCTACATTGCTATAACTGCTCTGAAAGACAGGTTTGTTATAAACTCGGCCACCCTTGTTTGCATTACTCTGGCTATTAAGCACAACCTGTCTATCATCATCATCAATTTACAAGGCATAAGCCATTGGCTTGTTATTGCCTCAGTGCTATAGCTTCTGCTACCTGGTTTAGTATATTTGTCATCTGTATTATTTATGTAGTGATGTTGAGGAATCGGCGTGTGCCTGTTCGGTCCTGAATTACTGTGTGAAATATTGTTGAATGTTTGTCTATTTTGGAAAGTGTTGTTCCTGTGTCCCTGCAGCTGATTGGTATGCGGTGGTGCACGTTGGGCTTGAATATTACCTATAGGTTCATAGTTTGTGTGAAATGAACATTGGTTTTCTTGAATGGATGGCAATGTTAAGTCTAATTGGTGACAGTTATTTACCAATGCTAGACTGGTTTGGACCAGTTTATCTTGTGTTGTCCTGATATTATCATTGGCACTTGAATGGTTAGGTTTGACTTGTGGTGCACATGCCATCGCTGAGGGTCGGTTGATGTCTATGTCAGTGACATTAGTACCTAATCTCTGTCTAGAATTTACAGAATATTGTGATGACATATCATTCGGTGCCTGCAAGGTTTGGAATTCTTTTCTGAGCTGTCTAAGGTCTTCCTTGAGCACTTTCATTTCATTAATGACAGCACCTAAAGCCTCAGTTTTATGTTTTATTCCATCAATCTCATCATCCTTATTAACAACACCTGCATCTGCGAGTCTACTCTGTTGTTGTAGCTCATCAGAATTAGTAGTTGTCAATTTGTGGCTCCTATTGCTTGTTGCAATATCACTCATTTGGGCTTGGGTCCACTCTAGCTGAACACTACTTTCCTTAACTGGCCTAGCCGGGCACTCACCATTGAATGTTGTAGTGTACCATGCAAGAAAGTCGTTAATGTACTTGGAGACTTGGCAACAGTCTTGACATGCATATTTACGCTTGGTGGATGGTAGGGTCGAGAGATTTATTACTGATCTGTACACGCAATGGTCTTAGTTTAGACTTATCATCTGTGATATCCCCAATTCGGCGCACATCTATATCTGTGATGGTGGTGTGGAGATGGTCTGCACATAGAGTCTTCACCGCATGTTTGCATTTGAGGTTGGGTTGGATGCTTTTTGGCAGAATCTAGAGGTGAAAAATGATTTCACAACAGACTACAAGTCGCCAGGAAGTCACATGAAAGAAAAGTTTAAGCTAAAGAAAAATGAAGATGTGGACGAAGAGGCAATAAATGCCCGAGTACATAATATAATCCTAAGAATGTTCCGCGTTTTAGGGTTACTCGTACTTTCGGTTTCTGCAGGGACGCGAAATATTGTCCAAATGGCTGCAACTACAAATGTTACTTTCTCAACTCATGTGGATGCAACATTGCCGTCTGTGTTTGATAAGCTGGTTTATGGACCTGCTCCGGAATCTGACAATGTCGCCAAGGTGAACATATGGGCTGTATCCTTAGTCTTACCCCCTCACGAAAAGTGGTAACTCTATATGTACGCATACTACTACTAGGCAAAATCCTAATGCCAGAATGGGCATCACGCCTAGGTGCGTGCCTCGTAAACATGGCTAGGTTTCACAGTCTGCAAGATTAAAATTGTCCATTTAATCCATTTAGAAACTGTATTACACTATTTACATCGTCTGGTTCGGTCTTTAACCGTCTTAGAGTTAGAATCATAGAATGTCGTCACGTTCAAGTTCAAGATTGTTTATTTTGATATAGAATATACATTTACAGTTTCACAACAGGTAGTCCATCAAAGGCAGAGCCTATGTGGGGGTGGACCCCTACATATAACATATAGCAACAATATAGGACATAAGAATACTGAATACATAAAGTTAACATGTTATGATGTTATAATCCTATATATACATATAGTTAACTGTCTCGCTGGCAAGTTTCAAGGTATGCTGAATACCTCTCAAACAATTTGACCGAAAGTTGTTGGTGGCTAAGCCACCAGCAACTTTCAGTCAAATTGTTTCCAAAATACTCAGCCAATCCAGTCGTTGCCAATTGGAATTATTGTCCGGTGGCTTGCAGCAGTCCGGCAGTTAATAGACGTATGGAAATTTACAACATATTTACAGGGAAAGACTGACAGAGGGATGTGTGCTTATCTTGCTTAAGTTAATAATTCTATATTGCATATTATTATTATCATTGACAAAGTATTAGATTTTTTTTAGGCTGTGATGGTAGAGGTAGTAGTTTGGTAGTTAGCATTATGACAAATATATTATTATTATTATTGTCAACCGAAGGCCGTCGACGGGGACTAGTAATAGGCGGCGTCCGTGTGTGTGTCCGTTCGTCCGTCCGTCACACTTTAGGTTTCCACTCGATAACTTTAGTTAGCCTGCATGGATTTATTTCAAATTTGGTATAGTGATTCCTTATGGCGAGGCCTCAGTGGGGATTGCATTTCAGCGACGCGCGTCCAGATGTGATGGCGTTATCCCCCTTGAATGACAGAATTCAAGGAAAATTTGGTTTACGTTCAATACCTTTAGCTAGCCTGCATGGATTTATTTCAAATTTGGTATAGTGATTCCTTATGATGAGGCCTCGGTGGGGATTGCGTTTCAGCAACGCGCGTCCAGATGTGATGGAGTTATCCCCCTTGAATGACATAGAATTCAAGGAAAATTTGGTTTCCGTTCAATACCGTTAGCTAGCCTGCATGGATTTATTTCAAATTTGGTATAGTGATTCCTTATGACGAGGCCTCGGTGGGGATTGCGTTTCAGCTACACGTGTCCAGATGTGATGGAGTTATCCCCCCTGAATGACATAGAATTCAAGGAAAATTTGGTTTCCGTTCAATACCTTTATCTAGTCTGCATGGATTTATTTCAAATTTGGTATAATGATTCCTTATGACGAGGCCTCGGTGGAGATTGCGTTTCAGCGATGTGCGTCTGAATGTGATGGAGTTATCCCCCTTGAATGACATAGAATTCAAGGAAAATATGTGGTGGTGTAGCCACCATAGATTCACATGCATAATACTCACACGCAATTTTGTAAAGGCAGGAATCTCAAAAATTTGTTTTACTAACAACACCCGTCGGGGGACATGTGATCAGTACTTATATTCTTGTTATTATTATTATTGTTATTGTTATTATTGTTATTATTATTATTTGTTCTGGTGACTGGGTGCAAGTATGAGAATAGCATGTCATGCAGGGTTGGGGTCAATTCCGATTGGAATTGGAATTGATCAGTCAATTCCAATTCAATTCTGGAATTGAAATTGGAATTGATAAATCTGAGGACTCTGGAATTGGAATTGGAATTGATAAATTTTAACACACCGGAATTGGAATTGGATTTGGAATTGATAATTTGAATTGACCGGAATTGATAAATTCCAATTCAATTCCAGTCATATTTGTCATAGATTTACTTAACATTGTTGGCTATAAAATGTACATGTAATATCTGTAAATTATACACTGCTCTTCATATTCCCTTAATGCATTTCATCCTAAATGATCTATATGATGCCATTTACTACATTTAATTGTATATGCAGGTTGATGATATTTATTTTGGCAGCTGTTATTAGATGCTTTTAAAATTAATTTGACTGAATACTTTTGTCTCCTATGGCTGCAACAGTTCTATTAAAATTAACAACTTAGTTATATGTTTGGTTTAAAGACTAGAATTTGAGATACTGATAAATCAATGATGAGCAAGTTAGCCCTTAACCCTTTAACACCTAAGCCGGCCAAAGCACCTTCTGTAATGAGTTTGAGAAATGTCCATTGGCAGGCCAATGGAAGACTATTTTTGAAAATTTACCACTGGAGTGGCTAGCTGGATAACTGAGCCAGTAATTGTAGTGGTAAATTTTCAAAAATAATCTCATCTCTGATTTGACAAAATAAAGATCTGATAAATGTTATGAACTTTAATACATCATTGAATTAACTCAATTCTCCCTGACCAGTGACCAATTAATCTTTTTATCCTATGCTAGCTTTGTACCTTCTTTATCCAATCACAGCTGCTGATCTTGAACTTATTTCATTCTGCATTCCCTGGAAACAGGTTTTCATCTCTATGAAATCATGCCATCTTTAAAATCATTCAAATTAGTTAAAATGATTTCAAATATATAAACTTGAACTAAGATAACCAAATTGTGTTAAAATTAGTCAGTAATAACTATCATCTGTATGGAATGAAATGGGTGAAGAAAGCAGTACATTACAAGATAGTTGCCCTGTAATTATACCCTCCTACATAACAAAGGACTCATCGAACAGCCCCCCCCCCCCCCTCTGTAAAATGTCTGAGCTTTTACAAAGCAGCCACCAGGACTAGAGGTATTATTCAAACTCTACATACATGTGCTCAGTACTCTCACTCAGTACTGTACTATATACATTGTATTCTAATGCTTTTTAATGCAAACATTTATATAGCAAGGTTTACATGTATCTACAAAAATTAGACATGTCATTAACCTTTAGTCATATTCATCAGGAAAACCCCAGCATTAAACTATAATTAAGTCAAATGAACTAAAAAAAGGATCTGCTGAATGTTGATTTTTTTACACAATAATTTGACTGAAAGATATAATTCTGTGGCAACAACAATTTTTATTCTAATTGTTTTAAATATTAATGGAGAAGCCAGCCAAAAATGCACTGGTCTTGAGGAAAGATCATATATGGTAAGAGACTATTTTTGAAAATTTACCAGTGGAATGATTGATTAAAATATAACAATGTTGTAAATATTGGTATGGAATTGGACTTGGAATTGATCAAATGGAATTGGAATTGGAATTGAACTTGTCTGGGTGGAATTGATAAAATGAATTGATGTGGAAACGGAATTAGAATTGGAATTGATAAAATGAATTGAGGTGGAATTGGAATTGTTAAAATGGAATTGATCCCATCCCTGATGCCATGATGGTGAGTGTTTTCCAGAGTAGTAGTTTTCTATAATCTTCTTTTGGATTCTCTGCTTAAAAGACTGGAGCTTTATGATGTCTGCACGTGTGCTTGTGTCTGTATTATTCCATAACTGAATTGCTTTATATGAGGGTTTTTGTTGTGCTGCTTTTGTTTGGTGGTGTGTTGAGTGGAGGTTATTTCTTGTTCTTGTGTTGTGAGGATGCAATTGTGTATTGAGTTTAAAGATGTTAGATAAGGATGAGGGTAAGTTGTCATTGTGGAAGTCCCTTAAGATTGTGTATAATTGAAGCCTTCGAATGTCCTCAAGTTTTAAGGCATTTTCTGATTTAAAGATATCCTGGCCACCTGCTGTTTTTCACAAAAAATAGTTTAATAGAATGCTTTTGCAGAGATTTTAGTTTTCTTAGTCTAGCTTGAGATGTATTAGTCCCGATAGCATTGCAGTAGGTGATGTCAGGAAGTATCAGTGTGCAGTACAGGATTTTAATAATATTAGGTGTTAGATATGGTTTCAGTCTGCGAATGATGCCAATACTTTTTGTTACCCTGGTAGTAATAATTTCAATATGCTTCTCCCATGTTAAATTTTTGTCCAGATAGACTCCTAAAAACTTAGCATATTGTGCTTCTTGAATTATCTGGTTGTTGATATAGAGGTTTGGGGGACCTTATTTCTTTTGGTTTTGTAGATTTTGTGAATAGTATATAATTAGTTTTTGATACATTTAAGGACAATTTGTTTACTTTAAACCAGTCTATTAATTTCGCTATTTCATTATTGACATTTTTGTATAGAATTTGTATATCCTTGTGGCTGCAGAAAGCATTTGTATCATCTGCAAAAAGTATTAGTGAGAGATGTTTGCCGACTTTGGGTATGTCATTCATATATAGGAGAAACAGCCAGGGCCCAAGAACTTAACCTTGGGGAACACCACAAACTATATTTTTGTATTCAGAGATAGCTCCATTGAATTGTACACACTGTTCCCTGTTTGACAGGTAACTCTGTATCCAGTTCAATGCGGTACTGCTTATTCCATAGTATGCAAGCTTTTGCAGTAAAACTGTATGATCAATTGTATCGAAGGCTTTGGAAAGATCCAAGAATACACCTAACGTATGTTCATTATTCTCAAGGGAGGTTGATAATTTTTCAATGATATCCACAATGGCAAGCATAGTAGAGTGTTTTTCTCTGAAACCATATTGAGAAGGATATATGAGTTTTTGTTTAGATATTTAGTAATTCTACTAAAATACAGCTTTTCTAGTTTTGAGAAAAGTGGAAGTACCGAGACTGGCCGATAATTAGTAAAGTCAGATGTATCTTTAGCTTTGTATATGGGTGTCACACATGCAACCTTTAATCTTGATGGAAATACTCCCTGTGTAAGTGAGAGATTATAGATGTGGTCCAATGGTGTTAGTATTTCTGTTAAACAGTGTTTACAAATTTTCCATTTGAAATTATCGATTCAAGCACTTTTAGCTGTGTTAATTTGCATTAGTATTTTGTAGATTTCGTGAGTATCTGTTGGATTTAAGAAAATAGAGTGTTGATAGCTACCTGTTAGAAAGTCCTTTACATGTATGTTCGAGCTGGATTGAGTTTTTTGTGATAAATTAGGACCAATGTTAGTAAAATACTCATTAAATTTATCTGCTATATCTTTTTTGTCGTTAATGACTGTATTTTTTATAAATAAACCGTGATGCTTCAGTACTGTTCTTTTTCTTATTTAGTAATGATTTAATCAGTTTCCATGTTTCCTTTATATTATCTTTTTGTCTGATGGATGTAGGTCTTAAATATCTCTACATCCGTGGCGGTGATTGTTTCTTCAGCCCCGTTGTTCCATATTGGTACAGTTCTCAGTAGAAATGAGCTATGGTTCTGGCTAACTGTTGTCTGATACGGCTGTAGCTTCAGTGGGTGACTGTGTCTGGTGGTGTTTACGTTGGCCCACTTAGGATGGTATTCTGTTGGTATACTATGGTATGGCTACCGAAGTTCGTGAATCTAAGCAAGTAATGCACTTGTGAAAGAAAACTCTTAAACAGATCTGTGCAAGAATTTCACACGATGTAAAATAACACTTATGAATACAAATGCAAAAACTTCAGTACAAAATTTTAATTTTTAAACAAATTCCATGTACTTGAACTGACCCACCTCGCCAGGTTATGTGTGAAATAGCGGTATGGAATTTTGTGAATTGGTGATTATGCATCTTCAGCTGTCTGTTACATGCTTGTAAATCCTCAAATATCACTGTATTCGTTTGTTGAATGTTTCAACTCCTAATTTTGCCTGTCTTAACCCATAAATTAGTCCTACAAATGAATGTATAAACTGTAAAAGCAGTTGATATATTTGAAGAGAAGAAAAAAACCCAAAATGGATGCCGCTTTCGTTAGGTAGTGACGTCAGGTAGTGAAATTCATGAATATTAATGAGCTGAAGAAATGAAATTGTTCAGCGGGCATAAAGGGAAGAATAAAAAAAAATTCTATGGTTAAAAAACCCATATGTGCACGTTATGTTAATTTTGACATTTTGGTAAATCATTGATAAGCACCCACCCCTTCCTCTAGAGCCTCTACAATAAAATTTAGACATGCTCCTGTCAATCAGTATAATCTTATGCAGCGGAAAAATGTAAACAAAGCAGGTAGTAACTTTGGATTGTGAAAATTGCTCATTTAAGCTGCTAAATAAGCGCAAGTAAGTAATCTAAGAAAGTACATTAAGGAATCGTGCAATTTTTATCACTACCATCAGTAATTGTAAGAAAAGTTTATTGTTTTGACAGTATTTTGCTCAAACTTTGTCAAAAGGTTCAGAACTGTAAATCAAAAAGTGGCTACTGTGTAGATGCGTTCTATGCAACGTTACACCATAGAACGAGAGACATAAAAACAAATTCACAAATTTCGTTACTCACAAATTTAAGCAACTAGACCATATAGCTACGTGCCCATGCAGGATCTTGTACATGAAGATTTATCCAATTCATCGTTCCACATGCCAACAAGGACTGCCTCAAATGCTCATTTTTCCATCAGACAATCAGAGATTGGAATGCCCTGCCTGGTTACTTCCTCTATCCTGTCGTTGCACCCTCAGTTGACTCATTCAGACTGAGGCTGTACAAGGCAATGTAACAATACAAGCTATATTTTTAATCTTTTAACTTTTCTTTCTTTCACCGCACCTTTTTCCTTTACTATACACTTTTTGGTTCATTTACTAAAATCCCACGCGCAGCACAGGATCCTCAAGTTTGTGAGGGAGTGCCAAGAACATTGTTGAAGTTGAAGAAGTTGACATTGGCCTTCATTCGCCATTGTGCAAGCCTTTCCCATCCCAGTCGGTTCATCATTGCTGAGACACTCCCTCGTATAGAGGTACACTGGGCGACCTAGTACAAACCTTGCAGCCTTCCTTTGTATGGCCTCAAGTTGTTTTTTCTGGTCACATGTTGGTGGATCCCAGACTGTTGAAGTGTATTCAATTTTTGGTCTGACCAGCGATTGGTATGCACGTTCTTTGACTGATATCGGGCATGATCTTAGATTTCTTGTTAGGAATCCAAGAACTTGGTTTGCAGATGATGTTGATTTATATATCTTGTTGTGCCATTTTAGGTTGTGTGTGTGTTAGGTTGTAACTGAGTTTTATTTATGTTGATTTGCCAATTTCTTCATATAGCAGGTCCACCCTATAGTCAACCTGATCAACCACAGCATTCATCAAAGCAGAATACATCACAGACTAATGGTATCATATTCCAGAATGGACACAAAGCTCCACTCCTCCCCAACAGTGTGTCGTAATAAACGGATACGAATCTAATTGGACAAGCGTAAAGAGTGGAGTGTCCCAGGGATCGGTCATTTGGCCAATTTTATTTCTGATTTATATAAATGACATAGACGAAACCATTACAGGCCAAATTGTTAAATTTGATGTTAAAGAAATTCTGAACAAAGAATCTCCAGAACGGCAGATGCTCATCGTGTGTCCTTAAATAGATACAGTATTTTTATGTCACATCTGCAAATTTTAAAATGATGCGTGTCGAAGAATTGATTATTTTATGCATTTTTATGTCAGTGTATTGAAAAACATGTTTCTCCTTCGATCAATACTCACCATTCTGTTACTTCTGATATACAGCTGGCCCTGACAGCGGCTCTAGGATTATAGACTTAGAAAGCTTTACCGACTCCTGGGAACCGGGTACTCGGCTCCCAACTGCCGAGTACCCGTTTACCATAGAGCTCATTCTTGTTTGCATAGCAACAAGAGCAATACATGCTTTCTGCATTAAGGATTTTAGTGGGTTTTTTGTGAAACAAGATCTAAGTCTTTAATCTGTGATAGTTTGTGTGTTCGTGAAAGGATTAACTAAGGACTATGGAGAATACCGCCGAAGATAACCAGGTTGTATCGTTCTTTATTATCCATAGTTAAAAGACTTAGGTCTCTAAATTTTAATTTTTAAACAAATTCCATGTACTTGAACTGACCCACCTCGCCAGGTTATGTGTGAAATAGCGGTATGGAATTTTGTGAATTGGTGATTATGCATCTTCAGCTGTCTGTTACATGCTTGTAAATCCTCAAATATCACTGTATTCGTTTGTTGAATGTTTCAACTCCTAATTTTGCCTGTCTTAACCCATAAATTAGTCCTACAAATGAATGTATAAACTGTAAAAGCAGTTGATATATTTGAAGAGAAGAAAAAAACCCAAAATGGATGCCGCTTTCGTTAGGTAGTGACGTCATGTGAAATTCATGAATATTAATGAGCTGAAGAAATGAAATTGTTCAGCGGGCATAAAGGGAAGAATAAAAAAAAATTCTATGGTTAAAAAACCCATATGTGCACATTATGTTAATTTTGACATTTTGGTAAATCATTGATAAGCACCCACCCCTTCCTCTAGAGCCTCTACAATAAAATTTAGACATGCTCCTGTCAATCAGTATAATCTTATGCAGCGGAAAAATGTAAACAAAGCAGGTAGTAACTTTGGATTGTGAAAATTGCTCATTTAAGCTGCTAAATAAGCGCAAGTAAGTAATCTAAGAAAGTACATTAAGGAATCGTGCAATTTTTATCACTACCATCAGTAATTGTAAGAAAAGTTTATTGTTTTGACAGTATTTTGCTCAAACTTTGTCAAAAGGTTCAGAACTGTAAATCAAAAAGTGGCTACTGTGTAGATGCGTTCTATGCAACGTTACACCATAGAACGAGAGACATAAAAACAAATTCACAAATTTCGTTACTCACAAATTTAAGCAACTAGACCATATAGCTACGTGCCCATGCAGGATCTTGTACATGAAGATTTATCCAATTCATCGTTCCACATGCCAACAAGGACTGCCTCAAATGCTCATTTTTCCATCAGACAATCAGAGATTGGAATGCCCTGCCTGGTTACTTCCTCTATCCTGTCGTTGCACCCTCAGTTGACTCATTCAGACTGAGGCTGTACAAGGCAATGTAACAATACAAGCTATATTTTTAATCTTTTAACTTTTCTTTCTTTCACCGCACATCTTTTTCCTTTACTATACACTTTTTGGTTCATTTACTAAAATCCCACGCGCAGCACAGGATCCTCAAGTTTGTGAGGGAGTGCCAAGAACATTGTTGAAGTTGAAGAAGTTGACATTGGCCTTCATTCGCCATTGTGCAAGCCTTTCCCATCCCAGTCGGTTCATCATTGCTGAGACACTCCCTCGTATAGAGGTACACTGGGCGACCTAGTACAAACCTTGCAGCCTTCCTTTGTATGGCCTCAAGTTGTTTTTTCTGGTCACATGTTGGTGGATCCCAGACTGTTGAAGTGTATTCAATTTTTGGTCTGACCAGCGATTGGTATGCACGTTCTTTGACTGATATCGGGCATGATCTTAGATTTCTTGTTAGGAATCCAAGAACTTGGTTTGCAGATGATGTTGATTTATATATCTTGTTGTGCCATTTTAGGTTGTGTGTGTGTTAGGTTGTAACTGAGTTTTATTTATGTTGATTTGCCAATTTCTTCATATAGCAGGTCCACCCTATAGTCAACCTGATCAACCACAGCATTCATCAAAGCAGAATACATCACAGACTAATGGTATCATATTCCAGAATGGACACAAAGCTCCACTCCTCCCCAACAGTGTGTCGTAATAAACGGATACGAATCTAATTGGACAAGCGTAAAGAGTGGAGTGTCCCAGGGATCGGTCATTTGGCCAATTTTATTTCTGATTTATATAAATGACATAGACGAAACCATTACAGGCCAAATTGTTAAATTTGATGTTAAAGAAATTCTGAACAAAGAATCTCCAGAACGGCAGATGCTCATCGTGTGTCCTTAAATAGATACAGTATTTTTATGTCACATCTGCAAATTTTAAAATGATGCGTGTCGAAGAATTGATTATTTTATGCATTTTTATGTCAGTGTATTGAAAAACATGTTTCTCCTTCGATCAATACTCACCATTCTGTTACTTCTGATATACAGCTGGCCCTGACAGCGGCTCTAGGATTATAGACTTAGAAAGCTTTACCGACTCCTGGGAACCGGGTACTCGGCTCCCAACTGCCGAGTACCCGTTTACCATAGAGCTCATTCTTGTTTGCATAGCAACAAGAGCAATACATGCTTTCTGCATTAAGGATTTTAGTGGTTTTTTTGTGAAACAAGATCTAAGTCTTTAATCTGTGATAGTTTGTGTGTTCGTGAAAGGATTAACTAAGGACTATGGAGAATACCGCCGAAGATAACCAGGTTGTATCGTTCTTTATTATCCATAGTTAAAAGACTTAGGTCTCTAAATTTTAATTTTTAAACAAATTCCATGTACTTGAACTGACCCACCTCGCCAGGTTATGTGTGAAATAGCGGTATGGAATTTTGTGAATTGGTGATTATGCATCTTCAGCTGTCTGTTACATGCTTGTAAATCCTCAAATATCACTGTATTCGTTTGTTGAATGTTTCAACTCCTAATTTTGCCTGTCTTAACCCATAAATTAGTCCTACAAATGAATGTATAAACTATAAAAGCAGTTGATATATTTGAAGAGAAGAAAAAAACCCAAAATGGATGCCGCTTTCGTTAGGTAGTGACGTCATGTGAAATTCATGAATATTAATGAGCTGAAGAAATGAAATTGTTCAGCGGACATAAAGGGAAGAATAAAAAAAAATTCTATGGTTAAAAAACCCATATGTGCACATTATGTTAATTTTGACATTTTGGTAAATCATTGATAAGCACCCACCCCTTCCTCTAGAGCCTCTACAATAAAATTTAGACATGCTCCTGTCAATCAGTATAATCTTATGCAGCGGAAAAATGTAAACAAAGCAGGTAGTAACTTTGGATTGTGAAAATTGCTCATTTAAGCTGCTAAATAAGCGCAAGTAAGTAATCTAAGAAAGTACATTAAGGAATCGTGCAATTTTTATCACTACCATCAGTAATTGTAAGAAAAGTTTATTGTTTTGACAGTATTTTGCTCAAACTTTGTCAAAAGGTTCAGAACTGTAAATCAAAAAGTGGCTACTGTGTAGATGCGTTCTATGCAACGTTACACCATAGAACGAGAGACATAAAAACAAATTCACAAATTTCGTTACTCACAAATTTAAGCAACTAGACCATATAGCTACGTGCCCATGCAGGATCTTGTACATGAAGATTTATCCAATTCATCGTTCCACATGCCAACAAGGACTGCCTCAAATGCTCATTTTTCCATCAGACAATCAGAGATTGGAATGCCCTGCCTGGTTACTTCCTCTATCCTGTCGTTGCACCCTCAGTTGACTCATTCAGACTGAGGCTGTACAAGGCAATGTAACAATACAAGCTATATTTTTAATCTTTTAACTTTTCTTTCTTTCACCGCACATCTTTTTCCTTTACTATACACTTTTTGGTTCATTTACTAAAATCCCACGCGCAGCACAGGATCCTCAAGTTTGTGAGGGAGTGCCAAGAACATTGTTGAAGTTGAAGAAGTTGACATTGGCCTTCATTCGCCATTGTGCAAGCCTTTCCCATCCCAGTCGGTTCATCATTGCTGAGACACTCCCTCGTATAGAGGTACACTGGGCGACCTAGTACAAACCTTGCAGCCTTCCTTTGTATGGCCTCAAGTTGTTTTTTCTGGTCTCATGTTGGTGGATCCCAGACTGTTGAAGTGTATTCAATTTTTGGTCTGACCAGCGATTGGTATGCACGTTCTTTGACTGATATCGGGCATGATCTTAGATTTCTTGTTAGGAATCCAAGAACTTGGTTTGCAGATGATGTTGATTTATATATCTTGTTGTGCCATTTTAGGTTGTGTGTGTGTTAGGTTGTAACTGAGTTTTATTTATGTTGATTTGCCAATTTCATCATATAGCAGGTCCACCCTATAGTCAACCTGATCAACCACAGCATTCATCAAAGCAGAATACATCACAGACTAATGGTATCATATTCCAGAATGGACACAAAGCTCCACTCCTCCCCAACAGTGTGTCGTAATAAACGGATACGAATCTAATTGGACAAGCGTAAAGAGTGGAGTGTCCCAGGGATCGGTCATTTGGCCAATTTTATTTCTGATTTATATAAATGACATAGACGAAACCATTACAGGCCAAATTGTTAAATTTGATGTTAAAGAAATTCTGAACAAAGAATCTCCAGAACGGCAGATGCTCATCGTGTGTCCTTAAATAGATACAGTATTTTTATGTCACATCTGCAAATTTTAAAATGATGCGTGTCGAAGAATTGATTATTTTATGCATTTTTATGTCAGTGTATTGAAAAACATGTTTCTCCTTCGATCAATACTCACCATTCTGTTACTTCTGATATACAGCTGGCCCTGACAGCGGCTCTAGGATTATAGACTTAGAAAGCTTTACCGACTCCTGGGAACCGGGTACTCGGCTCCCAACTGCCGAGTACCCGTTTACCATAGAGCTCATTCTTGTTTGCATAGCAACAAGAGCAATACATGCTTTCTGCATTAAGGATTTTAGTGGTTTTTTTTGTGAAACAAGATCTAAGTCTTTAATCTGTGATAGTTTGTGTGTTCGTGAAAGGATTAACTAAGGACTATGGAGAATACCGCCGAAGATAACCAGGTTGTATCGTTCTTTATTATCCATAGTTAAAAGACTTAGGTCTCTAAATTTTAATTTTTAAACAAATTCCATGTACTTGAACTGACCCACCTCGCCAGGTTATGTGTGAAATAGCGGTATGGAATTTTGTGAATTGGTGATTATGCATCTTCAGCTGTCTGTTACATGCTTGTAAATCCTCAAATATCACTGTATTCGTTTGTTGAATGTTTCAACTCCTAATTTTGCCTGTCTTAACCCATAAATTAGTCCTACAAATGAATGTATAAACTATAAAAGCAGTTGATATATTTGAAGAGAAGAAAAAAACCCAAAATGGATGCCGCTTTCGTTAGGTAGTGACGTCATGTGAAATTCATGAATATTAATGAGCTGAAGAAATGAAATTGTTCAGCGGGCATAAAGGGAAGAATAAAAAAAAATTCTATGGTTAAAAAACCCATATGTGCACATTATGTTAATTTTGACATTTTGGTAAATCATTGATAAGCACCCACCCCTTCCTCTAGAGCCTCTACAATAAAATTTAGACATGCTCCTGTCAATCAGTATAATCTTATGCAGCGGAAAAATGTAAACAAAGCAGGTAGTAACTTTGGATTGTGAAAATTGCTCATTTAAGCTGCTAAATAAGCGCAAGTAAGTAATCTAAGAAAGTACATTAAGGAATCGTGCAATTTTTATCACTACCATCAGTAATTGTAAGAAAAGTTTATTGTTTTGACAGTATTTTGCTCAAACTTTGTCAAAAGGTTCAGAACTGTAAATCAAAAAGTGGCTACTGTGTAGATGCGTTCTATGCAACGTTACACCATAGAACGAGAGACATAAAAACAAATTCACAAATTTCGTTACTCACAAATTTAAGCAACTAGACCATATAGCTACGTGCCCATGCAGGATCTTGTACATGAAGATTTATCCAATTCATCGTTCCACATGCCAACAAGGACTGCCTCAAATGCTCATTTTTCCATCAGACAATCAGAGATTGGAATGCCCTGCCTGGTTACTTCCTCTATCCTGTCGTTGCACCCTCAGTTGACTCATTCAGACTGAGGCTGTACAAGGCAATGTAACAATACAAGCTATATTTTTAATCTTTTAACTTTTCTTTCTTTCACCGCACATCTTTTTCCTTTACTATACACTTTTTGGTTCATTTACTAAAATCCCACGCGCAGCACAGGATCCTCAAGTTTGTGAGGGAGTGCCAAGAACATTGTTGAAGTTGAAGAAGTTGACATTGGCCTTCATTCGCCATTGTGCAAGCCTTTCCCATCCCAGTCGGTTCATCATTGCTGAGACACTCCCTCGTATAGAGGTACACTGGGCGACCTAGTACAAACCTTGCAGCCTTCCTTTGTATGGCCTCAAGTTGTTTTTTCTGGTCTCATGTTGGTGGATCCCAGACTGTTGAAGTGTATTCAATTTTTGGTCTGACCAGCGATTGGTATGCACGTTCTTTGACTGATATTGGGCATGATCTTAGATTTCTTGTTAGGAATCCAAGAACTTGGTTTGCAGATGATGTTGATTTATATATCTTGTTGTGCCATTTTAGGTTGTGTGTGTGTTAGGTTGTAACTGAGTTTTATTTATGTTGATTTGCCAATTTCATCATATAGCAGGTCCACCCTATAGTCAACCTGATCAACCACAGCATTCATCAAAGCAGAATACATCACAGACTAATGGTATCATATTCCAGAATGGACACAAAGCTCCACTCCTCCCCAACAGTGTGTCGTAATAAACGGATACGAATCTAATTGGACAAGCGTAAAGAGTGGAGTGTCCCAGGGATCGGTCATTTGGCCAATTTTATTTCTGATTTATATAAATGACATAGACGAAACCATTACAGGCCAAATTGTTAAATTTGATGTTAAAGAAATTCTGAACAAAGAATCTCCAGAACGGCAGATGCTCATCGTGTGTCCTTAAATAGATACAGTATTTTTATGTCACATCTGCAAATTTTAAAATGATGCGTGTCGAAGAATTGATTATTTTATGCATTTTTATGTCAGTGTATTGAAAAACATGTTTCTCCTTCGATCAATACTCACCATTCTGTTACTTCTGATATACAGCTGGCCCTGACAGCGACTCTAGGATTATAGACTTAGAAAGCTTTACCGACTCCTGGGAACCGGGTACTCGGCTCCCAACTGCCGAGTACCCGTTTACCATAGAGCTCATTCTTGTTTGCATAGCAACAAGAGCAATACATGCTTTCTGCATTAAGGATTTTAGTGGGTTTTTTGTGAAACAAGATCTAAGTCTTTAATCTGTGATAGTTTGTGTGTTCGTGAAAGGATTAACTAAGGACTATGGAGAATACCGCCGAAGATAACCAGGTTGTATCGTTCTTTATTATCCATAGTTAAAAGACTTAGGTCTCTAAATTTTAATTTTTAAACAAATTCCATGTACTTGAACTGACCCACCTCGCCAGGTTATGTGTGAAATAGCGGTATGGAATTTTGTGAATTGGTGATTATGCATCTTCAGCTGTCTGTTACATGCTTGTAAATCCTCAAATATCACTGTATTCGTTTGTTGAATGTTTCAACTCCTAATTTTGCCTGTCTTAACCCATAAATTAGTCCTACAAATGAATGTATAAACTGTAAAAGCAGTTGATATATTTGAAGAGAAGAAAAAAACCCAAAATGGATGCCGCTTTCGTTAGGTAGTGACGTCATGTGAAATTCATGAATATTAATGAGCTGAAGAAATGAAATTGTTCAGCGGGCATAAAGGGAAGAATAAAAAAAAATTCTATGGTTAAAAAACCCATATGTGCACATTATGTTAATTTTGACATTTTGGTAAATCATTGATAAGCACCCACCCCTTCCTCTAGAGCCTCTACAATAAAATTTAGACATGCTCCTGTCAATCAGTATAATCTTATGCAGCGGAAAAATGTAAACAAAGCAGGTAGTAACTTTGGATTGTGAAAATTGCTCATTTAAGCTGCTAAATAAGCGCAAGTAAGTAATCTAAGAAAGTACATTAAGGAATCGTGCAATTTTTATCACTACCATCAGTAATTGTAAGAAAAGTTTATTGTTTTGACAGTATTTTGCTCAAACTTTGTCAAAAGGTTCAGAACTGTAAATCAAAAAGTGGCTACTGTGTAGATGCGTTCTATGCAACGTTACACCATAGAACGAGAGACATAAAAACAAATTCACAAATTTCGTTACTCACAAATTTAAGCAACTAGACCATATAGCTACGTGCCCATGCAGGATCTTGTACATGAAGATTTATCCAATTCATCGTTCCACATGCCAACAAGGACTGCCTCAAATGCTCATTTTTCCATCAGACAATCAGAGATTGGAATGCCCTGCCTGGTTACTTCCTCTATCCTGTCGTTGCACCCTCAGTTGACTCATTCAGACTGAGGCTGTACAAGGCAATGTAACAATACAAGCTATATTTTTAATCTTTTAACTTTTCTTTCTTTCACCGCACCTTTTTCCTTTACTATACACTTTTTGGTTCATTTACTAAAATCCCACGCGCAGCACAGGATCCTCAAGTTTGTGAGGGAGTGCCAAGAACATTGTTGAAGTTGAAGAAGTTGACATTGGCCTTCATTCGCCATTGTGCAAGCCTTTCCCATCCCAGTCGGTTCATCATTGCTGAGACACTCCCTCGTATAGAGGTACACTGGGCGACCTAGTACAAACCTTGCAGCCTTCCTTTGTATGGCCTCAAGTTGTTTTTTCTGGTCACATGTTGGTGGATCCCAGACTGTTGAAGTGTATTCAATTTTTGGTCTGACCAGCGATTGGTATGCACGTTCTTTGACTGATATCGGGCATGATCTTAGATTTCTTGTTAGGAATCCAAGAACTTGGTTTGCAGATGATGTTGATTTATATATCTTGTTGTGCCATTTTAGGTTGTGTGTGTGTTAGGTTGTAACTGAGTTTTATTTATGTTGATTTGCCAATTTCTTCATATAGCAGGTCCACCCTATAGTCAACCTGATCAACCACAGCATTCATCAAAGCAGAATACATCACAGACTAATGGTATCATATTCCAGAATGGACACAAAGCTCCACTCCTCCCCAACAGTGTGTCGTAATAAACGGATACGAATCTAATTGGACAAGCGTAAAGAGTGGAGTGTCCCAGGGATCGGTCATTTGGCCAATTTTATTTCTGATTTATATAAATGACATAGACGAAACCATTACAGGCCAAATTGTTAAATTTGATGTTAAAGAAATTCTGAACAAAGAATCTCCAGAACGGCAGATGCTCATCGTGTGTCCTTAAATAGATACAGTATTTTTATGTCACATCTGCAAATTTTAAAATGATGCGTGTCGAAGAATTGATTATTTTATGCATTTTTATGTCAGTGTATTGAAAAACATGTTTCTCCTTCGATCAATACTCACCATTCTGTTACTTCTGATATACAGCTGGCCCTGACAGCGACTCTAGGATTATAGACTTAGAAAGCTTTACCGACTCCTGGGAACCGGGTACTCGGCTCCCAACTGCCGAGTACCCGTTTACCATAGAGCTCATTCTTGTTTGCATAGCAACAAGAGCAATACATGCTTTCTGCATTAAGGATTTTAGTGGGTTTTTTGTGAAACAAGATCTAAGTCTTTAATCTGTGATAGTTTGTGTGTTCGTGAAAGGATTAACTAAGGACTATGGAGAATACCGCCGAAGATAACCAGGTTGTATCGTTCTTTATTATCCATAGTTAAAAGACTTAGGTCTCTAAATTTTAATTTTTAAACAAATTCCATGTACTTGAACTGACCCACCTCGCCAGGTTATGTGTGAAATAGCGGTATGGAATTTTGTGAATTGGTGATTATGCATCTTCAGCTGTCTGTTACATGCTTGTAAATCCTCAAATATCACTGTATTCGTTTGTTGAATGTTTCAACTCCTAATTTTGCCTGTCTTAACCCATAAATTAGTCCTACAAATGAATGTATAAACTGTAAAAGCAGTTGATATATTTGAAGAGAAGAAAAAAACCCAAAATGGATGCCGCTTTCGTTAGGTAGTGACGTCATGTGAAATTCATGAATATTAATGAGCTGAAGAAATGAAATTGTTCAGCGGGCATAAAGGGAAGAATAAAAAAAAATTCTATGGTTAAAAAACCCATATGTGCACATTATGTTAATTTTGACATTTTGGTAAATCATTGATAAGCACCCACCCCTTCCTCTAGAGCCTCTACAATAAAATTTAGACATGCTCCTGTCAATCAGTATAATCTTATGCAGCGGAAAAATGTAAACAAAGCAGGTAGTAACTTTGGATTGTGAAAATTGCTCATTTAAGCTGCTAAATAAGCGCAAGTAAGTAATCTAAGAAAGTACATTAAGGAATCGTGCAATTTTTATCACTACCATCAGTAATTGTAAGAAAAGTTTATTGTTTTGATAGTATTTTGCTCAAACTTTGTCAAAAGGTTCAGAACTGTAAATCAAAAAGTGGCTACTGTGTAGATGCGTTCTATGCAACGTTACACCATAGAACGAGAGACATAAAAACAAATTCACAAATTTCGTTACTCACAAATTTAAGCAACTAGACCATATAGCTACGTGCCCATGCAGGATCTTGTACATGAAGATTTATCCAATTCATCGTTCCACATGCCAACAAGGACTGCCTCAAATGCTCATTTTTCCATCAGACAATCAGAGATTGGAATGCCCTGCCTGGTTACTTCCTCTATCCTGTCGTTGCACCCTCAGTTGACTCATTCAGACTGAGGCTGTACAAGGCAATGTAACAATACAAGCTATATTTTTAATCTTTTAACTTTTCTTTCTTTCACCGCACCTTTTTCCTTTACTATACACTTTTTGGTTCATTTACTAAAATCCCACGCGCAGCACAGGATCCTCAAGTTTGTGAGGGAGTGCCAAGAACATTGTTGAAGTTGAAGAAGTTGACATTGGCCTTCATTCGCCATTGTGCAAGCCTTTCCCATCCCAGTCGGTTCATCATTGCTGAGACACTCCCTCGTATAGAGGTACACTGGGCGACCTAGTACAAACCTTGCAGCCTTCCTTTGTATGGCCTCAAGTTGTTTTTTCTGGTCACATGTTGGTGGATCCCAGACTGTTGAAGTGTATTCAATTTTTGGTCTGACCAGCGATTGGTATGCACGTTCTTTGACTGATATCGGGCATGATCTTAGATTTCTTGTTAGGAATCCAAGAACTTGGTTTGCAGATGATGTTGATTTATATATCTTGTTGTGCCATTTTAGGTTGTGTGTGTGTTAGGTTGTAACTGAGTTTTATTTATGTTGATTTGCCAATTTCTTCATATAGCAGGTCCACCCTATAGTCAACCTGATCAACCACAGCATTCATCAAAGCAGAATACATCACAGACTAATGGTATCATATTCCAGAATGGACACAAAGCTCCACTCCTCCCCAACAGTGTGTCGTAATAAACGGATACGAATCTAATTGGACAAGCGTAAAGAGTGGAGTGTCCCAGGGATCGGTCATTTGGCCAATTTTATTTCTGATTTATATAAATGACATATACGAAACCATTACAGGCCAAATTGTTAAATTTGATGTTAAAGAAATTCTGAACAAAGAATCTCCAGAACGGCAGATGCTCATCGTGTGTCCTTAAATAGATACAGTATTTTTATGTCACATCTGCAAATTTTAAAATGATGCGTGTCGAAGAATTGATTATTTTATGCATTTTTATGTCAGTGTATTGAAAAACATGTTTCTCCTTCGATCAATACTCACCATTCTGTTACTTCTGATATACAGCTGGCCCTGACAGCGGCTCTAGGATTATAGACTTAGAAAGCTTTACCGACTCCTGGGAACCGGGTACTCGGCTCCCAACTGCCGAGTACCCGTTTACCATAGAGCTCATTCTTGTTTGCATAGCAACAAGAGCAATACATGCTTTCTGCATTAAGGATTTTAGTGGTTTTTTTGTGAAACAAGATCTAAGTCTTTAATCTGTGATAGTTTGTGTGTTCGTGAAAGGATTAACTAAGGACTATGGAGAATACTGCCGAAGATAACCAGGTTGTATCGTTCTTTATTATCCATAGTTAAAAGACTTAGGTCTCTAAATTTTAATTTTTAAACAAATTCCATGTACTTGAACTGACCCACCTCGCCAGGTTATGTGTGAAATAGCGGTATGGAATTTTGTGAATTGGTGATTATGCATCTTCAGCTGTCTGTTACATGCTTGTAAATCCTCAAATATCACTGTATTCGTTTGTTGAATGTTTCAACTCCTAATTTTGCCTGTCTTAACCCATAAATTAGTCCTACAAATGAATGTATAAACTATAAAAGCAGTTGATATATTTGAAGAGAAGAAAAAAAACCAAAATGGATGCCGCTTTCGTTAGGTAGTGACGTCATGTGAAATTCATGAATATTAATGAGCTGAAGAAATGAAATTGTTCAGCGGACATAAAGGGAAGAATAAAAAAAAATTCTATGGTTAAAAAACCCATATGTGCACATTATGTTAATTTTGACATTTTGGTAAATCATTGATAAGCACCCACCCCTTCCTCTAGAGCCTCTACAATAAAATTTAGACATGCTCCTGTCAATCAGTATAATCTTATGCAGCGGAAAAATGTAAACAAAGCAGGTAGTAACTTTGGATTGTGAAAATTGCTCATTTAAGCTGCTAAATAAGCGCAAGTAAGTAATCTAAGAAAGTACATTAAGGAATCGTGCAATTTTTATCACTACCATCAGTAATTGTAAGAAAAGTTTATTGTTTTGACAGTATTTTGCTCAAACTTTGTCAAAAGGTTCAGAACTGTAAATCAAAAAGTGGCTACTGTGTAGATGCGTTCTATGCAACGTTACACCATAGAACGAGAGACATAAAAACAAATTCACAAATTTCGTTACTCACAAATTTAAGCAACTAGACCATATAGCTACGTGCCCATGCAGGATCTTGTACATGAAGATTTATCCAATTCATCGTTCCACATGCCAACAAGGACTGCCTCAAATGCTCATTTTTCCATCAGACAATCAGAGATTGGAATGCCCTGCCTGGTTACTTCCTCTATCCTGTCGTTGCACCCTCAGTTGACTCATTCAGACTGAGGCTGTACAAGGCAATGTAACAATACAAGCTATATTTTTAATCTTTTAACTTTTCTTTCTTTCACCGCACCTTTTTCCTTTACTATACACTTTTTGGTTCATTTACTAAAATCCCACGCGCAGCACAGGATCCTCAAGTTTGTGAGGGAGTGCCAAGAACATTGTTGAAGTTGAAGAAGTTGACATTGGCCTTCATTCGCCATTGTGCAAGCCTTTCCCATCCCAGTCGGTTCATCATTGCTGAGACACTCCCTCATATAGAGGTACACTGGGCGACCTAGTACAAACCTTGCAGCCTTCCTTTGTATGGCCTCAAGTTGTTTTTTCTGGTCACATGTTGGTGGATCCCAGACTGTTGAAGTGTATTCAATTTTTGGTCTGACCAGCGATTGGTATGCACGTTCTTTGACTGATATTGGGCATGATCTTAGATTTCTTGTTAGGAATCCAAGAACTTGGTTTGCAGATGATGTTGATTTATATATCTTGTTGTGCCATTTTAGGTTGTGTGTGTGTTAGGTTGTAACTGAGTTTTATTTATGTTGATTTGCCAATTTCTTCATATAGCAGGTCCACCCTATAGTCAACCTGATCAACCACAGCATTCATCAAAGCAGAATACATCACAGACTAATGGTATCATATTCCAGAATGGACACAAAGCTCCACTCCTCCCCAACAGTGTGTCGTAATAAACGGATACGAATCTAATTGGACAAGCGTAAAGAGTGGAGTGTCCCAGGGATCGGTCATTTGGCCAATTTTATTTCTGATTTATATAAATAACATAGACGAAACCATTACAGGCCAAATTGTTAAATTTGATGTTAAAGAAATTCTGAACAAAGAATCTCCAGAACGGCAGATGCTCATCGTGTGTCCTTAAATAGATACAGTATTTTTATGTCACATCTGCAAATTTTAAAATGATGCGTGTCGAAGAATTGATTATTTTATGCATTTTTATGTCAGTGTATTGAAAAACATGTTTCTCCTTCGATCAATACTCACCATTCTGTTACTTCTGATATACAGCTGGCCCTGACAGCGACTCTAGGATTATAGACTTAGAAAGCTTTACCGACTCCTGGGAACCGGGTACTCGGCTCCCAACTGCCGAGTACCCGTTTACCATAGAGCTCATTCTTGTTTGCATAGCAACAAGAGCAATACATGCTTTCTGCATTAAGGATTTTAGTGGGTTTTTTGTGAAACAAGATCTAAGTCTTTAATCTGTGATAGTTTGTGTGTTCGTGAAAGGATTAACTAAGGACTATGGAGAATACCGCCGAAGATAACCAGGTTGTATCGTTCTTTATTATCCATAGTTAAAAGACTTAGGTCTCTAAATTTTAATTTTTAAACAAATTCCATGTACTTGAACTGACCCACCTCGCCAGGTTATGTGTGAAATAGCGGTATGGAATTTTGTGAATTGGTGATTATGCATCTTCAGCTGTCTGTTACATGCTTGTAAATCCTCAAATATCACTGTATTCGTTTGTTGAATGTTTCAACTCCTAATTTTGCCTGTCTTAACCCATAAATTAGTCCTACAAATGAATGTATAAACTGTAAAAGCAGTTGATATATTTGAAGAGAAGAAAAAAACCCAAAATGGATGCCGCTTTCGTTAGGTAGTGACGTCATGTGAAATTCATGAATATTAATGAGCTGAAGAAATGAAATTGTTCAGCGGGCATAAAGGGAAGAATAAAAAAAAATTCTATGGTTAAAAAACCCATATGTGCACATTATGTTAATTTTGACATTTTGGTAAATCATTGATAAGCACCCACCCCTTCCTCTAGAGCCTCTACAATAAAATTTAGACATGCTCCTGTCAATCAGTATAATCTTATGCAGCGGAAAAATGTAAACAAAGCAGGTAGTAACTTTGGATTGTGAAAATTGCTCATTTAAGCTGCTAAATAAGCGCAAGTAAGTAATCTAAGAAAGTACATTAAGGAATCGTGCAATTTTTATCACTACCATCAGTAATTGTAAGAAAAGTTTATTGTTTTGACAGTATTTTGCTCAAACTTTGTCAAAAGGTTCAGAACTGTAAATCAAAAAGTGGCTACTGTGTAGATGCGTTCTATGCAACGTTACACCATAGAACGAGAAACATAAAAACAAATTCACAAATTTCGTTACTCACAAATTTAAGCAACTAGACCATATAGCTACGTGCCCATGCAGGATCTTGTACATGAAGATTTATCCAATTCATCGTTCCACATGCCAACAAGGACTGCCTCAAATGCTCATTTTTCCATCAGACAATCAGAGATTGGAATGCCCTGCCTGGTTACTTCCTCTATCCTGTCGTTGCACCCTCAGTTGACTCATTCAGACTGAGGCTGTACAAGGCAATGTAACAATACAAGCTATATTTTTAATCTTTTAACTTTTCTTTCTTTCACCGCACCTTTTTCCTTTACTATACACTTTTTGGTTCATTTACTAAAATCCCACGCGCAGCACAGGATCCTCAAGTTTGTGAGGGAGTGCCAAGAACATTGTTGAAGTTGAAGAAGTTGACATTGGCCTTCATTCGCCATTGTGCAAGCCTTTCCCATCCCAGTCGGTTCATCATTGCTGAGACACTCCCTCGTATAGAGGTACACTGGGCGACCTAGTACAAACCTTGCAGCCTTCCTTTGTATGGCCTCAAGTTGTTTTTTCTGGTCACATGTTGGTGGATCCCAGACTGTTGAAGTGTATTCAATTTTTGGTCTGACCAGCGATTGGTATGCACGTTCTTTGACTGATATTGGGCATGATCTTAGATTTCTTGTTAGGAATCCAAGAACTTGGTTTGCAGATGATGTTGATTTATATATCTTGTTGTGCCATTTTAGGTTGTGTGTGTGTTAGGTTGTAACTGAGTTTTATTTATGTTGATTTGCCAATTTCTTCATATAGCAGGTCCACCCTATAGTCAACCTGATCAACCACAGCATTCATCAAAGCAGAATACATCACAGACTAATGGTATCATATTCCAGAATGGACACAAAGCTCCACTCCTCCCCAACAGTGTGTCGTAATAAACGGATACGAATCTAATTGGACAAGCGTAAAGAGTGGAGTGTCCCAGGGATCGGTCATTTGGCCAATTTTATTTCTGATTTATATAAATAACATAGACGAAACCATTACAGGCCAAATTGTTAAATTTGATGTTAAAGAAATTCTGAACAAAGAATCTCCAGAACGGCAGATGCTCATCGTGTGTCCTTAAATAGATACAGTATTTTTATGTCACATCTGCAAATTTTAAAATGATGCGTGTCGAAGAATTGATTATTTTATGCATTTTTATGTCAGTGTATTGAAAAACATGTTTCTCCTTCGATCAATACTCACCATTCTGTTACTTCTGATATACAGCTGGCCCTGACAGCGACTCTAGGATTATAGACTTAGAAAGCTTTACCGACTCCTGGGAACCGGGTACTCGGCTCCCAACTGCCGAGTACCCGTTTACCATAGAGCTCATTCTTGTTTGCATAGCAACAAGAGCAATACATGCTTTCTGCATTAAGGATTTTAGTGGTTTTTTTGTGAAACAAGATCTAAGTCTTTAATCTGTGATAGTTTGTGTGTTCGTGAAAGGATTAACTAAGGACTATGGAGAATACCGCCGAAGATAACCAGGTTGTATCGTTCTTTATTATCCATAGTTAAAAGACTTAGGTCTCTAAATTTTAATTTTTAAACAAATTCCATGTACTTGAACTGACCCACCTCGCCAGGTTATGTGTGAAATAGCGGTATGGAATTTTGTGAATTGGTGATTATGCATCTTCAGCTGTCTGTTACATGCTTGTAAATCCTCAAATATCACTGTATTCGTTTGTTGAATGTTTCAACTCCTAATTTTACCTGTCTTAACCCATAAATTAGTCCTACAAATGAATGTATAAACTGTAAAAGCAGTTGATATATTTGAAGAGAAGAAAAAAACCCAAAATGGATGCCGCTTTCGTTAGGTAGTGACGTCATGTGAAATTCATGAATATTAATGAGCTGAAGAAATGAAATTGTTCAGCGGGCATAAAGGGAAGAATAAAAAAAAATTCTATGGTTAAAAAACCCATATGTGCACATTATGTTAATTTTGACATTTTGGTAAATCATTGATAAGCACCCACCCCTTCCTCTAGAGCCTCTACAATAAAATTTAGACATGCTCCTGTCAATCAGTATAATCTTATGCAGCTGAAAAATGTAAACAAAGCAGGTAGTAACTTTGGATTGTGAAAATTGCTCATTTAAGCTGCTAAATAAGCGCAAGTAAGTAATCTAAGAAAGTACATTAAGGAATCATGCAATTTTTATCACTACCATCAGTAATTGTAAGAAAAGTTTATTGTTTTGATAGTATTTTGCTCAAACTTTGTCAAAAGGTTCAGAACTGTAAATCAAAAAGTGGCTACTGTGTAGATGCGTTCTATGCAACGTTACACCATAGAACGAGAGACATAAAAACAAATTCACAAATTTCGTTACTCACAAATTTAAGCAACTAGACCATATAGCTACGTGCCCATGCAGGATCTTGTACATGAAGATTTATCCAATTCATCGTTCCACATGCCAACAAGGACTGCCTCAAATGCTCATTTTTCCATCAGACAATCAGAGATTGGAATGCCCTGCCTGGTTACTTCCTCTATCCTGTCGTTGCACCCTCAGTTGACTCATTCAGACTGAGGCTGTACAAGGCAATGTAACAATACAAGCTATATTTTTAATCTTTTAACTTTTCTTTCTTTCACCGCACCTTTTTCCTTTACTATACACTTTTTGGTTCATTTACTAAAATCCCACGCGCAGCACAGGATCCTCAAGTTTGTGAGGGAGTGCCAAGAACATTGTTGAAGTTGAAGAAGTTGACATTGGCCTTCATTCGCCATTGTGCAAGCCTTTCCCATCCCAGTCGGTTCATCATTGCTGAGACACTCCCTCGTATAGAGGTACACTGGGCGACCTAGTACAAACCTTGCAGCCTCCCTTTGTATGGCCTCAAGTTGTTTTTTCTGGTCACATGTTGGTGGATCCCAGACTGTTGAAGTGTATTCAATTTTTGGTCTGACCAGCGATTGGTATGCACGTTCTTTGACTGATATTGGGCATGATCTTAGATTTCTTGTTAGGAATCCAAGAACTTGGTTTGCAGATGATGTTGATTTATATATCTTGTTGTGCCATTTTAGGTTGTGTGTGTGTTAGGTTGTAACTGAGTTTTATTTATGTTGATTTGCCAATTTCTTCATATAGCAGGTCCACCCTATAGTCAACCTGATCAACCACAGCATTCATCAAAGCAGAATACATCACAGACTAATGGTATCATATTCCAGAATGGACACAAAGCTCCACTCCTCCCCAACAGTGTGTCGTAATAAACGGATACGAATCTAATTGGACAAGCGTAAAGAGTGGAGTGTCCCAGGGATCGGTCATATGGCCAATTTTATTTCTGATTTATATAAATGACATAGACGAAACCATTACAGGCCAAATTGTTAAATTTGATGTTAAAGAAATTCTGAACAAAGAATCTCCAGAACGGCAGATGCTCATCGTGTGTCCTTAAATAGATACAGTATTTTTATGTCACATCTGCAAATTTTAAAATGATGCGTGTCGAAGAATTGATTATTTTATGCATTTTTATGTCAGTGTATTGAAAAACATGTTTCTCCTTCGATCAATACTCACCATTCTGTTACTTCTGATACACAGCTGGCCCTGACAGCGGCTCTAGGATTATAGACTTAGAAAGCTTTACCGACTCCTGGGAACCGGGTACTCGGCTCCCAACTGCCGAGTACCCGTTTACCATAGAGCTCATTCTTGTTTGCATAGCAACAAGAGCAATACATGCTTTCTGCATTAAGGATTTTAGTGGGTTTTTTGTGAAACAAGATCTAAGTCTTTAATCTGTGATAGTTTGTGTGTTCGTGAAAGGATTAACTAAGGACTATGGAGAATACCGCCGAAGATAACCAGGTTGTATCGTTCTTTATTATTCATAGTTAAAAGACTTAGGTCTCTAAATTTTAATTTTTAAACAAATTCCATGTACTTGAACTGACCCACCTCGCCAGGTTATGTGTGAAATAGCGGTATGGAATTTTGTGAATTGGTGATTATGCATCTTCAGCTGTCTGTTACATGCTTGTAAATCCTCAAATATCACTGTATTCGTTTGTTGAATGTTTCAACTCCTAATTTTGCCTGTCTTAACCCATAAATTAGTCCTACAAATGAATGTATAAACTGTAAAAGCAGTTGATATATTTGAAGAGAAGAAAAAAACCCAAAATGGATGCCGCTTTCGTTAGGTAGTGACGTCATGTGAAATTCATGAATATTAATGAGCTGAAGAAATGAAATTGTTCAGCGGGCATAAAGGGAAGAATAAAAAAAAATTCTATGGTTAAAAAACCCATATGTGCACATTATGTTAATTTTGACATTTTGGTAAATCATTGATAAGCACCCACCCCTTCCTCTAGAGCCTCTACAATAAAATTTAGACATGCTCCTGTCAATCAGTATAATCTTATGCAGCGGAAAAATGTAAACAAAGCAGGTAGTAACTTTGGATTGTGAAAATTGCTCATTTAAGCTGCTAAATAAGCGCAAGTAAGTAATCTAAGAAAGTACATTAAGGAATCGTGCAATTTTTATCACTACCATCAGTAATTGTAAGAAAAGTTTATTGTTTTGACAGTATTTTGCTCAAACTTTGTCAAAAGGTTCAGAACTGTAAATCAAAAAGTGGCTACTGTGTAGATGCGTTCTATGCAACGTTACACCATAGAACGAGAGACATAAAAACAAATTCACAAATTTCGTTACTCACAAATTTAAGCAACTAGACCATATAGCTACGTGCCCATGCAGGATCTTGTACATGAAGATTTATCCAATTCATCGTTCCACATGCCAACAAGGACTGCCTCAAATGCTCATTTTTCCATCAGACAATCAGAGATTGGAATGCCCTGCCTGGTTACTTCCTCTATCCTGTCGTTGCACCCTCAGTTGACTCATTCAGACTGAGGCTGTACAAGGCAATGTAACAATACAAGCTATATTTTTAATCTTTTAACTTTTCTTTCTTTCACCGCACCTTTTTCCTTTACTATACACTTTTTGGTTCATTTACTAAAATCCCACGCGCAGCACAGGATCCTCAAGTTTGTGAGGGAGTGCCAAGAACATTGTTGAAGTTGAAGAAGTTGACATTGGCCTTCATTCGCCATTGTGCAAGCCTTTCCCATCCCAGTCGGTTCATCATTGCTGAGACACTCCCTCGTATAGAGGTACACTGGGCGACCTAGTACAAACCTTGCAGCCTCCCTTTGTATGGCCTCAAGTTGTTTTTTCTGGTCACATGTTGGTGGATCCCAGACTGTTGAAGTGTATTCAATTTTTGGTCTGACCAGCGATTGGTATGCACGTTCTTTGACTGATATTGGGCATGATCTTAGATTTCTTGTTAGGAATCCAAGAACTTGGTTTGCAGATGATGTTGATTTATATATCTTGTTGTGCCATTTTAGGTTGTGTGTGTGTTAGGTTGTAACTGAGTTTTATTTATGTTGGTTTACCAATTTCTTCATATAGCAGGTCCACCCTATAGTTAACCTGATCAACCACAGCATTCATCAAAGCAGAATATATCACAGACTAATGGTATCATATTCCAGAATGGACACAAAGCTCCACTCCTCCCCAACAGTGTGTCGTAATAAACGGATACGAATCTAATTGGACAAGCGTAAAGAGTGGAGTGTCCCAGGGATCGGTCATTTGGCCAATTTTATTTCTGATTTATATAAATGACATAGACGAAACCATTACAGGCCAAATTGTTAAATTTGATGTTAAAGAAATTCTGAACAAAGAATGTCCAGAACGGCAGATGCTCATCGTGTGTCCTTAAATAGATACAGTATTTTTATGTCACATCTGCAAATTTTAAAATGATGCGTGTCGAAGAATTGATTATTTCATGCATTTTCATGTCTGTGTATTGAAAAACATGTTTCTCCTTCGATCAATACTCACCATTCTGTTACTTCTGATATACAGCTGGCCCTGACAGCGGCTCTAGGATTATAGACTTAGAAAGCTTTACCGACTCCTGGGAACCGGGTACTCGGCTCCCAACTGCCGAGTACCCGTTTACCATAGAGCTCATTCTTGTTTGCATAGCAACAAGAGCAATACATGCTTTCTGCATTAAGGATTTTAGTGGGTTTTTTGTGAAACAAGATCTAAGTCTTTAATCTGTGATAGTTTGTGTGTTCGTGAAAGGATTAACTAAGGACTATGGAGAATACCGCCGAAGATAACCAGGTTGTATCGTTCTTTATTATCCATAGTTAAAAGACTTAGGTCTCTAAATTTCGTTGTGTCGCATGTTCCAATTTCTGACCCCATAGAATCTGGAACGTGTGCTAACAACGATATATGCCAGACGATCGCCTTCTTTAACCCCCAACAGGCGATCGGCAGATATGAAAATAGGTGTTTGCTACGGTATTTCTAACACGAATATCGGCTGACGTCGTTTCTCCGTAGAATCCGAGCGGGTGACGTCACACCCGGTCGCTCGGATGTTTATGTGAAGAAAATTTTTTTTCATTAATTCGCGCATCTCGTTCTGGGTGCTGCGTACTAAAAATGGTACCGGAAACTTTAGAATGATCAAGTTTACGTGCGATCACGATCGGTTTGCAATGATCGGTGGTTTCAAAATTCTTGAGTAGATGCGTGGTCTGCGGTTTTACCGTGTGATACAGCAGTTTGTTATACATTTTGTTGTTTTCTTCACATATCGTGCTGCTTTCGTTAGGAGTATAATTTATATTGATTAGTAAATATACCCCGAATGCTATGCGATATGATTCCTGGAGCCCTTACACATCCTGGAGGATCTATTATGGGTGTGTGTGATGCCCGCCGCGTTCTTGTCGTCATAATCAATGCGATCGTTGTTGTAACGTGGTGGGGTGCGAGGAGGTTATGGTTAATTTATGAGTCAAAATTATTTGAAAATTAATTGTCTGCCTTCCATCCGGGTCTCGTTCCGCTTGTTTATTGTAGGTTTGTGCTTATGTTCTAGGCCAAGCCAGCCCCGCCATTATGTGACGAATGCCATAAGTTTGTCCGTGTAGTGTCTGTTAGTCGGGCCAGCAAACCGACGTGCTAAGACTGACCTATGTGACATCACAGCTGGAAATAGTCAAATAAAGCTGTCAACTGTCGTAAAGGATCTTGGTGTATACTTAGACAATGAACTGACTATGGATAAACATGTTAGTTACATCTGCAAAGTCTGCTATTTTCAATTGCGCAATATCGGCAGCATCAGGCGCTATATCACAAAAGAGGCCGCGATCATGCTAGTACGAGCATTGATAACGTCGCGCCTGGATTATTGTAATAGCCTCCTGATTGGCGCCTCAAAAGAACTTATTCAGCGACTTCAGGTGGTCCAGAACACTGCAGCGAGAATCATATCCCTGTGTGCCAAGCGAGAACACATTACTCCGGTCCTACATGATTTGCACTGGCTCCCCATTGTGCAAAGAATAACTTTTAAGACACTATGTCTGACATACCAATGTGTATCTGGCACAGCACCAGCCTATCTCTCTGACCTTGTACAACCTTACATTCCTGGTCGCTCTCTCAGATCTGCAAATCTAAATCTACTAAAAGTACCTAAGGTCAACTCTAAAACATATGGCCATAAAACTTTCTCTTTCACTGCAGCTACCGAATGGAATAACTTACCAAATGAAATTAGAAACTCATCAACTTTAGAAATCTTTAAATCCAATCTTAAATTCTATTTATTTCAAATAGCATATCCATAGAATACTTACGCGCGTTAGCGCTTAGAGCATGCAGTTGCATGGATTAAGCGCTCTAAAAATGTACTATTATTATTATTATAGTGTTCAAGGACCATGCTTGTTTTAGGTGTTCCCTGTGTAATATAGATCATAGGTGTAATGTTTGTGCAGTGTGGTCCGTCCAGATGATGGTTAAGTTCCTTGCCCAGAAGGACTTGGCTGGGTCTGACACGGGGTCAGGCGGTCCGAGACGAAATCGTGGAGCGCCCGGTTCGGCCGGTGGGGGTGCCCCACGTTCCCAGCTGGAGGTGGCGGAGATGGCACCGCCGGCGTGGTTTGGTCCGGCTATGCAGGGTTTTCTGCATAGCGTTCTGCCCACACTGGTGTCGTCCCTGCTACCAAAGGTTGGGGGGCAGTTTCTCCCCATGCCTGGTACGGATCCTGTCCTTGGACAGGATTCTGGACTGGTTACCGAGGGGGCCGTCTCGTACGGCCCCCTGGCAGTCCCGGCTGGCTTCGGCCAGACGGGTTCTGTCTCTCTGCGGCCACCTCCGGGTGGTCCAGTAGCGGTGGCCGGTCCGTCAGGCGTGGGAGCCGTCCGTCAGGACGGCTCCACGGTTGACTCGTCTAGTGACGGCTCTTCGGAGTCTGAAGACGAGGAGGCCGAGGAGGAGAGGTTGCTGCGGCCCGTGAAGCCGCAGGTGGAGAATATGGAGGTTGATTCCGTCCTGGACGGAACCGGCCTCCATTTGTCTGGTTAGGCGCAAGCCAGGTCAGCGGCTCCGCCTGCGGCTGAGGCCAATCCGTTACCGTGCACCGGTTCCGGGTGGCTTGGTTTGTCACCAGCCGTCACGGGAACGGGTGTGCCGGGCCAGGCGTGGTACTCACCTATCTCGCCTGGTCCAGCAGCCGGTCGTGGGGTGCCGTTGGCGCCCGTGTCCGGCTATGGTTCCGCGACTGTTACGGGTCCGTACGGTTTTCCGTGCGGACCTACCCCATGGACAGGAGTGTTTCATGGGGTGGCGGCGGAACCATGTGGTAGCGGAGTGCCTGGCGTGTCAGCCGTGGCTCCTTGCCGGGAGGCCGTGGCTGGCAGACCCGTGAGCACGTCAACGGGTGACGTGTTTGCGGGGGTGTCTTCATCGGAGGTAGATTGGTCAGATGCTCTGGCATGGCTAGCCAGGGTTGACCCGTCTGTGGTTTCGGCCATGGCCGATTAAGATGCACCCCGTCCGTCGGTTGCGTCGATTAGGACGGGGATTTTGCCCGCGGCCCGGATCCAGTCAGTGGGATTGGATCCACGGTTCATAGATTTGTTGGATGCTATTTATAGCAAACAACTAATGACCAAGGGTCAGCGCCCTGTGGCCTCCAGGGAGGTGCGGGCAAGATGTCGTATTCCGCGGGGGGAATACGACAGGTATGGTGTAGTCCCGTCGGTCACGGAGGATGACCGATGGGTACTGGGAGTCCAGAGTGCCGGGTCGGGTGGCCCCGGTCCGGCACTAGTGGATAAGTCTCAAGTACACCAGGAAGAAGTCCTGTCCCTATGCGATGAGGGTGTGAGGGCAGCGATGAGCGCTGTCAATCATTCTTATCGTCTCCTTCAGTCGGTGTGGGCTGAAGCGGGGGCAGGCCACCCTGTGCCACCTGTGGCGCTTTCATGTGTTAATGACGGCTTGGTGCTGTCGATGGACGCATTGGCAAGGGTGCAAGCGCGAGTGACGAAGTCCAGGAGGCAAATGGTCATTGACCATATGCGTCCGGCTACGGCAGTCAGGGAGCGTCTTCTTGGGACACCCCTGACAGGGCCTAGCATCTTCGGTGGCCAAGCGCGGGCCATCTTAGAGGATACCGCCAGTATCGCGCAGAATCGGTTAGCGGTAAACCTACAGCTAGAGCTAGTGTGGCAAGCGCACGCACTAGGGGCTGTGGGGAAACCGCTAACGGGACAGCCTTCAAAGAAGCAGAAGAAGCATAAGGGCAAGGCGAAAGCCAGGCCTGTTGCGACTTCTGCTTCAGCTGGGTTTTCGGAGCCGCCGCCGGCGAAGAAGCCCAGGAAGGTTGTAGAGGCGCCTACCCTCCCCAATGTTGCTCCTGACCGCCCTAGGGGCGGGAAGGGCAAGGGGAAGGGTAAGGGTAAGGCCTCAAAGGGTGGACAGAAGGGGCCGAAGCGTACCTGAGGGTACGAAAGCTCCCTTCATATCCGCCTGGACCGCGCCTGTGCGACAGGAACAGCGGTGCCAGTTATACCCGTCGTGCCTAGAACGAAATGGTTCTCACTCTCTCTCGTTAAGAAGGGGGGGGGGGGGGGGGGCGGACTGCGAGCCGGACAACCCCGTTAGACGTCGAGGCGTCTATGGTGGGTGGAAGGCTCATGCGTTTCGTCGAGGCCTGGCGAGGTGTGACGTCAGACAGTCTGGTCCTGGGATGGTTATCCCAGGGTTACATGCCGGAGTGGTGGGACTTTCCACCACAAAATCTGTCTTTGGCACCTGTCTGGACACCCGTACCAAGGGAGCCAGACAAGTTAGAAGCCGTTTAAAAGGAAGTGTCGGGTTTGTTTCTGAAGGGAGCAATAAAACCAGCAAACCGGAACACTCCAGGCTTCTATTCAAACATGTTCCTTGTCCCCAAGAGCACAGGGGAATGGAGACCCATACTCAATCTCAGGCCATTAAATTGGTTTATCCATACGCCTCGGTTCCAGATGGAAACGCCGAGGTCGGTAATGGCGGGATTGAGGAAAGGAATGTGGTGTGTATCGATCGATCTGAAAGATGCATATTTCCACATTCCTATGAATCGGAGTTGGCACAGGTTTCTGAGATTTGCGTTTCAGAATCAAGTATGGGAGTTTACAGTTCTCCCGTTTGGCCTGTCGACAGCTCCGAGGGTTTTCACAAGAGTGGTCCTTGCGGTGACAGCGTTTCTCAGAAAAGAGAACGTGGCGCTACACACCTACATAGACGACTGGCTGCTCAAGGCAGACTCGCCAGCCAGGTTGAACGTGGATACTGCTCTTGCTCTGAGTCTGGTCCTGGGATGGTTATCCCAGGGTTACATGCCGGAGTGGTGGGACTTTCCACCACAAAATCTGTCTTTGGCACCTGTCTGGACACCCGTACCAAGGGAGCCAGACAAGTTAGAAGCCGTTTAAAAGGAAGTGTCGGGTTTGTTTCTGAAGGGAGCAATAAAACCAGCAAACCGGAACACTCCAGGCTTCTATTCAAACATGTTCCTTGTCCCCAAGAGCACAGGGGAATGGAGACCCATACTCAATCTCAGGCCATTAAATTGGTTTATCCATACGCCTCGGTTCCAGATGGAAACGCCGAGGTCGGTAATGGCGGGATTGAGGAAAGGAATGTGGTGTGTATCGATCGATCTGAAAGATGCATATTTCCACATTCCTATGAATCGGAGTTGGCACAGGTTTCTGAGATTTGCGTTTCAGAATCAAGTATGGGAGTTTACAGTTCTCCCGTTTGGCCTGTCGACAGCTCCGAGGGTTTTCACAAGAGTGGTCCTTGCGGTGACAGCGTTTCTCAGAAAAGAGAACGTGGCGCTACACACCTACATAGACGACTGGCTGCTCAAGGCAGACTCGCCAGCCAGGTTGAACGTGGATACTGCTCTGACTCTGAAGTTACTTTCAGATCTAGGCTGGATAGTCAACAAGGAGAAATCCGAGTTGACGCCCACTCAACATTTCGTTTATTTGGGGATGCGATTCGACCTCGAGGAGGGCAGGGTTTACCCGTCAGAGCCCAGAGTGGTGTCTCTGTTAGCCATCCTCAGGAGTTTTCGAGTGGGAAACCACATTCAGGCGAGGCGGTTCCTTCAGATGCTGGGCATGATGGTCTCCATGGAGCAGGTTATCCCGTACGCTGCTCTAATGCGAAGGCCTATCCAGTTGTATCTGATGTCTCTGTGGAAACAGAGAACAGAACCCCTGTCAAAACTGGTGCCAGTTTTGGAGCCGATAATATCGCATCTTCTATGGTGGAAACAGCGTCAGAATCTCCTATTAGGGGTTTCGCTGCACCTACCCCACCCCCAGCTGTCCGTCTACACGGATGCATCGCTGGAAGGGTGGGGTGCCTGCCTGGGAGAACACCAGGTCTCGGGCACATGGACTCTCCCGGAGAGTCAGCTGCATATCAATCTGTTGGAAATGATGGCAGTGGAACTGGCGTTAGAAGAGTTCCTTCCGATGATCAGGGGCAAGGTGATATTGATACGGTCGGACAATTCGACAGTAGTATCATATATAAATCGCCAAGGCGGGACCAGGTCGCCCACTCTGTGTATCAGGGTGTGGCACTTGATTCAATGGTGCAGGAATTACTCGGTTGTTTTGAAAGCAGCTCATACTCCTGGCCGATTGAACATTCTGGCGGATGATTTGTCTCGCAGACAGAGAATCCTGCCAACAGAATGGTCCCTCAACCCTCCAGTTCTGCGACGGATCTTCGAGCATTGGGGCAAACCCAACGTGGACTTGTTCGCCACAAAGGAAAATGCTCAAATCATGACGTATGTCTCGCCGATTCCAGATCCAAATGCCGTCGATACAGACGCTCTGGCGATAAGCTGGAGAGGGATGCACGCTTACGCGTACCCACCCACCATTCTTCTACCGAAGGTATTGGTGAAGGTCAGGGAGGAACCGTGTCTGGTCCTGCTAATAGCGCCGTATTGGCCGAGCAGGGCGTGGTTCACGGATCTTCTAGATCTGCTGGTGGAAAATCCTGTGCAGTTGCCCGAGATTCCGAACATAATCTCCCAGGCCAAGGGACGCTTCCTACACGAGCGTCCCGAAATGTTCAAATTGACTGCGTGGATGTTGTCAAACAACGTTCCACGTCGGAAGGCTTTTCTCGACAGGCTGCTGATTTCATCACGGCTGCGAGAAGGAGGTCAACCTTCAAGTCATATAACAACAAGGTTAACAGATTTGCAGACTGGTGTGAAGAAAAGGGTATTGATACCTTTCAATCCACTATTCAGCAAATAGCAGACTTTCTCTGTGAGCTGTTCTTTTCAGGACTAGCTCCCGTCACAGTTGCTGGATACAAGTCAGCTTTGGCATCAGTTATCCCTTGTCTAGCCAACAGGGATAGTCCAGAGGTGGCCCAGTTAAATGTGATGTTGAAGGGAATGAGCAATCTACGCCCGAGACAACCGGTAGTCATTCCAGCCTGGAGTCTATCTTTAGTGCTTAATGTACTGGCCAAGCACCCTTTCGAACCGTTGCGTTCGGCTAGTCTAAAGCATTTGACTCTAAAGGCGGTCTTTCTATTGGCAGCTTCCTCAGCTAGAAGGCGCAGTGAGATCCATGCGCTTTCGGCAGAGAGGAACCGATTTATTGTTTCTGGAGAAGGTCTGCGTCTTCTGCCAAGAGCAGAGTTTATGTCAAAGAACCAATCTTTGAGATATCCCGGCAAACCGATCATTATACCGAAGTTAACTAGGTTTGATCGTGATGCCAGTTTCTGGTGCCCGGTCCGTGCTTTGACTAAGTACAAGAAACGGACTGACTCGTTACGGTCGAACGATAGACATCTGTGGATCTGCCATAAAAAGCCTTATGGCGCCGCATCCATGGATACTATCTCTCATTGGGTGGTCGAATGCATTCAGACTACTCACGAGATGGCGACTGGGCACCAGGTGCAGGGCGTAAGGGCACACGATGTCAGAGGAATAGCCGCCTCGACCGCCCTTTACAATGGTGTTCCGTTAGAGGACATCATGGCCGTTGCACAATGAAACTGTGAGTCCTCATTCACGGATTACTATATGAGGGATGTGTCAGACTCAGCCAATCCACTCGCTTTAGCTGTTTTGAAACGATAGTTAGTGACCACACTGCTTTTCCCCTTTTTTCACTTTGGTAAGAAAAGAACCTAAAGCAGGCATGATCAGGCGAGAGGATGTCAACCAGATTGTGTCACTGATGGCCGAACCGGTGAATGGTTGGAGGCGGTACGTCTGAAGTCCTGTTATCATAAGGTAATTCAATAAGTGATAGTTTTTTGTATTATGTATATGTATCATGTTCATTCATTTTATATATTCATGCTCATTCCCAGGCTAATACATGGAATATGCAGGGAGTAGTTAACCCTCTTGGCATATTGGTGTTTTCAGGCGAGATACATGTTCGTTAGTTCTCTCCCTTTTCTTAGGAGGAAAAAGGGGGAGGGGGGGCTGTGACGCGAATGTGATTCGGTTCCGTGAACTTGACGGTCCTTTTAGGTCTCCGTTAGTCAAGTTTGAAGTCTAAAATCTTTCTCCAAGGGGCAAAATTAGCATTTATGGCTTGCCCCTTCCCACCAGGTTACTGATCAAATCTGGTGTATATCAGAAGTAACAGAATGGTGAGTATTGATCGAAGGAGAATGCAGGAAATGTCAATTTCCCTTTCTCCGAGATCTAACAATACTCACCATTCTGTTACGGACCCAGCCTCCCAGCCCCACGGAGGCAAGCCATAGTTTTCTCTTGTTTGGTGGCTATGCAAACAATATGAGCTCTATGGTAAACGGGTACTCGGCAGTTGGGAGCCGAGTACCCGGTTCCCAGGAGTCGGTAAAGCTTTCTAAGTCTATAAACCTAGAGCCGCTGTCAGGGCCAGCTGTATATCAGAAGTAACAGAATGGTGAGTATTGTTAGATCTCGGAGAAAGGGAAATTGACATTTCCTGCAATTTCCACTATTACCTTTTTGACCCATGATAAAAATGCCGATACATGTAAGGAAATGATACAAACCAATCCAGTTTTCGTGTCAGGCGACATATGCTATATTGGTTGTGTTTTGTGCCTATCTACCTCAATTTGTAAGACGTGCGCACTTACCTTAAGTTTTGTAAAGTTCCTGCATTTTATGAAAATAAATTTCAAAATGAGAATAATGATCAATGGCAAAGTTTTGTTTGACTATTTTATAGCATCTCATGCAGTTTAGACCCAGAGGTTAATGTTCTGTCACTGTTAATGTAGTTGCGCCAATTATCAGCATACCTTTCACATACAGATTTGCTCAAAATAGAAATTATTTTATGTTTATATTTTGAGCCCTGGCTATGTCAGACTTCATGACAGTCAAAGGCCTGCCATAGGTTAATTACGTATGTAAGTAATACAGTTATTAGCTTTACTATGCATGGAATGGCAGGATAGGTAGGCCTGGTACGCCAGAGATGATGGGTCTTGGCCTAAAAGGATAAGCCAATATTTGGCAGATCTTGGTATAAGAGTAACCAATAAAGGGTGCTGCCTCCAGCTCCCCTCTTACTTCTGCATTAGCGGGAAAGGTAGGCCTGCTACGCGCAACTGTCTGTAGACTAGAGTCACTAGAGTTGACATTTTCAGTGCTCTCATCACCATCGTCATCATCATTACGAAGCCTAAGTCAATTTGCTTGTTATTGCCTTGGTGGTTTTAGTCATCTTGTGTCTTCATATTTGTTATTATTTTGTGTAATGCTATACAGGTGTCCTGTGTCTGTAGAATTATTATCACTTTCCGTGTTTCTTGCTACCCTAGTTTCCTTCGCTATGCTAGTATCACTTCGTGCTTACCACACTCAATCAATCAATCAATCAATCAATCAATCAATTCTTTATTGTGATTCAGAGGCTACATTGTACTAGTGATTTTAATACATGCGAGAGGGGGAGGGAGGGAGAGACAAAAGCTGGACAAAAATTACATAGAATTGCAGCCTGGTCTTGGTAAGATTATTTTTGAAAATTTATCACTGGAATAACTGGCTCTATAACTGAGCCAGTCATTCCAGTGCAAAATTTAAAAAATAATCACTTGGTATGCAAATGCACATTTATCAAGACCTTTCAAAAGCTGTTTTGTCCAGCTTGAGCATTAGAGGGTTAATAGAAGCTTTCTATGAGAAATATGAGGGTTAATTCATAGCTCTATTGAAAGAAGTAACTACTTGTTACAGGCATGGATAGCTGACCATGATGGACACTTTGGTATCTTCATTGATAACAAGTGGGTGAAGCCCACGGAAAGAAAGACATATACAACCAAGAACCCGGCTACAGGTAAATTATTGATATACACTCACACCTGTCTAAAGCAGATACTTTCCCTTAGGCTTAAATGATAGTACTTCTGTAAGATGGGTGATGTTAAGATCACAGTCCTAACCCTTTCACTGACAAATTCCTGAACATGTAAACCTTGTATGATATAAAACCTATTCTGTTGAATCTTTTGAACTAAATTTAACTGGAAGCCTTTGCTGCCTAAGTATGGCCTCCAGTTAAATTAATTTCAAAATATTCAACAGTTTTCTGTATGGTACCTTGAAAATTCAATGAAATTTGTTTTGTGAGTTAACCATGTGATTGCGGTTTGCATGACAACGTTTATATTAGCCACCGAGGAGGGTGTGAGAGGGTGGGTTAAAACTTTGAGGGTGTGAGAGGGTGGGTTAGAACATCAAATTTGATAGAATTCAACCAACCTTGGAATGTGCATTACCAATGGGATTGCGGGACAACATTTACATTCAGCTCTGCCACCGTGGGGTGTGGGTTTGGGAGGGGGTTGTCGAATATCTAAAGTTGGCATAATTTAACCAAATTTGTTATGTGACTATGCATATGATTGGCGGTTGTGAGATGATGTTTACATTGGCCTCTGCCGGGTACCCCCCATGAGGGAGTGTGGAGATGGGGGTGGTGTAGACCTGTTCAGAAAATCAAAGCATGGGGATTTATAGCTTGCACGACAACTCTACCCCTGGTGGGTTCAGAATACAGGCTCAAATTATCAAGTAACGTACACATTTTGTCTGTCATGCTATTTCCTCCAAAGCTTTTCTGTAGAATTCAACCAAATTTGCGAATTACCAATATGATGGCGGATTGCCAGACACCATTTACATTGGTCTCTGTTTACTTGGTGCCAGGGAATGGGGTCAAAAGCTCAAATATAAAATACATAGTCTATCTATCCACTCTCCTCTGAGTCTGATAAACCTTTTGGTGGACTTAAAACCAAATTTGTTTTCTGAGTTACCCATATGATTGCGAATTGCGTGATGGCATTTATATTGGGTTCCACCTCTTGGGTGTGGGGGGTTGGAGCGGCATGCTATCGACTCCACGTTCTAGCTTAGCGTTTGTGTTTCAAGTGATGCTGTGATGATTGTGTGTACCACTATAGTTTGGCTGTATTTTTAGCTTAACATTACAAAGTAAAACATATAACAAGTTATTGAGATACTGTTTACATCAGTCGGCATCTGTGGTGATGGCAGTAGTATCTAGTTTGTGCTTAGCTCAGCTTAGAGGTTCATATCTCATGTTGTGTTAATCATACTGCACCCAAACATTAACTAATTCCTCCCTATAATGAGAGCACATTACACAATGACCTTGGGGGCAAAAGTCAACGGTCCAGGTAACTTCTAATAAGGTAGCATGACAGAAAAGATATCAGTGTTAACAGATCAAAGGACAATGTCATTGTGACCCTGGGAAAAAGATGGATTTTGTTTTAACATTTTGCGTTTAGCTCAACTTGCGGTTTATATCGCATGGTTGGTTGAACATACAGGGCCAAAATTTGGGCAAGCGCTTCTGGACATCAAAATATCAAAGGTCAAGGTCAGTGTGTTAACGACACAATCTTTTTTCTACAAGAAAATTTTTTATTATGCTCAACTACTACAATGTAGAGTTTAGCCAATCTCAGACTGCAGAGTTGGAGATTATCTAATTATTTTTCTATGTCAGGTGAAGCATTAGCACTGACCACACAAGGTGAGAAAGAGGATGTTGAGTTGGCAGTGAAAAGCTCATGTGAAGCCTATAAAAGTTGGAGTGCACTATCACCACACGCCCGAGCACGGCACTTATACAGGTAATGTCCACATATGTCCAGTTGTCTAATACTGACCAATGATGACTATCAGTCCTCATGCTATCACATGATCACTAACACTGACTGATGCTTAACCCTTTAAGCCTCAAATTTGTTCAAGAAAATTTCAATTTTCTCATAGAAAATGTCCATATGCAAACAGAGATTATTTAAAAAAATTTATCGCTGAAATGACTGCCTTGGTTATCGAGCCAGTCATTCCAGTGATAAATTTTCAAAAACAGTGTTCTCTTGGTCTGCAAATGGACATTTCTCAAGACCACTACAGCAGCCATTTTTTGGCTGACTTGAGTGTTACAGGGCAAGAGGATAATTTTGATAATTTACCACTGGAATGACTGAAGCGGTTATCCAGCCAGTCATTCCAGTGCTAATTGTTTTATCTTTTGGCCTACAAATCAAGTTTTCCGAAGACCGCAGCGGAAGTTGTTTTTGGATATCCAGACCATTAAAGCGATGCTAATCTCATCTCAAATGTTATACTGCACCGAGAGATTATGATTTATAGATTCCAGATCATTCATACCCTGTCACATTCCCGTTTCTGTATCACAATTATCTGCTTTGTAATATCGTTTAAATGTTGAACAGTGGTCGCCGCCATTTTGTCTCCTTTGTGTGATGTCATGTAAGTGCCAATGCATTACTTTCTTGTTGAATATTTTGAAACTAATTTGACTGGATGTTGTTGCTGCCTATGGCAGCAACAACTTCCAGTCAAATTAGTTTCAAACTATTCAACCGCTTACCTGTATGATTGCTTTTATACCACACTGCCAAACTATAGCTGGTGCCACTATGACAGCTATATACCGAGGCCGGCACGCTAGAATTTTTCTGATTGCTTGAAAAGTAAAGCATGACAGCCATCATAGGGTGTAGAAATGTAGTAACATTTAGCTACTAAAGCCTGAATATCTTTCTTTAGCGGCATGATGAAAAGCTTAACAATACGTGCATAGTTTATGACTGGCATATTAGATCACCTGAATAGCTATCAAGAGTTCAGATTAGTTATCCTTTAATGGAGTAGATAACGTTACAGACCAGTTTGATCTCGCATTACTGTAACCATATGATCTAGAAAGACATAGAAATTTGTAAGTATGTAAAAGCAAGACTTTCTTGTTAGCAACTGAGCTATGTATGGGAAAGCAGGTGAGTGAAGGTGTGGTGGGCCTCTGTGACATCAAGGACATGTATACATTGATTTCTAGTTTCTTCCAGAATGTATTTAACTCTTTAACGCTCGAACTTGTTCATGAAAAATCTAAATTTTTTCATAGAATATGAGCATTTGGAGACCAAGAGAAGACTATTTTTGAAAATTTACCATTGGAATGACTGGCTCGGTTATCGAGCCAGTCATTCCAGTGGTAAATTTTCAAAAATAGTCTTCTTGGTCTGCAAATGCACATTTTCCAAGACCACTACAGAAGCTGTTTTTGGCTGATATACTGTTAAATGGTTAAATGAAATGGTGAATACCATATTGTATAATAATTCTGTTGAATTACTACCGCAAATACTATGCTATTGTATTCAAATCTTCATATAATATTGCGTTTATCATTTTTTGTAGCATTGCTCGCCATTTGCAAAAGCACCAGCGTCTCATTAGTGTTGTAGAAACATTAGACAATGGCAAGTCCATCCGCGAGAGTCGTGATTGTGATGTCCCGACAATGGTGCGTCATTTCTACCATTATGCTGGCTGGGCACAGCTGATGGACACAGAAATGGCAAAATGGAAATCTGTTGGTAAGTTATATTTACATTCGGATCAGAAAATACTTGATTATACTTGATATATAATAAAGAAATGGTTACCTCTCCGGGATGTAGAAATTGTTTGAGTGTAGCTTTCGTGACCATCTCGGTCACTTCTTTAGCACTAACTGACAGTCGCTGGCAATGAAGAAGTTATTTGTTTGGTTGGCGTCTATTGAGTCCCTGATTCCAGGTCCCATTCACGCCATTCTAGGTTGGTTTTATTTCAGTCTATTATTGGTAACTTCCCCAGATTTCAACTGGTACCCTTTTATACTCCTGGGTGGAGAGAGGCAACAAGGAGTGCAAGCTATTGCCTATGTTTCCAGCGATCATCCGTTGGCTGAACAGAGATGTGACCCTAGGTAGGGGGTCGCCGGTTTCACAGCTCTGCTCATTACCACCTGATCTACCACCTCCTCTAGCAACGTCACTCTGATCAGTTCTTGTGGAGTCACGTGACAGCATGGACTGGTAGACTGCTGGTATACGGTAGCCCTCGTCTCGGTTCATAGTTGGTTGATATTTTGTAGATTTCTATGGCCTCTTTAACCTTCCGTTTAAATAAGTTGGTCTCGATGTTGATGACCGAGGCACTGCTGGCAGGGATGACATGGCCAATGGATTCTGTGTTCCTGCTACAGCTGAGTTGGAATTGATTTTGAGATGTTCTTTGCTGTTGCCAGCAACCGTCAGTTAGTGCTGAAGAAGTGACCGGCTACGAAAGCTAGACTCTAACAATTTCTACATCCCTGAGAGGTAACTAATACTTCTTTATTATGGATCATCCTGGGATCGGGACTAACCTTTTCAGAAAAACTTGATATACTTTAACCCTTTAATGACTAAATTTGTTAAATTTTTTTAAATATTTGCTTATTGAGAGTACATTTGCAGGCCAAGAGAAGACTATTTTGTCAGAATTTACTAGTGGAATGACTGGCTCGGTGAATTTTCAAAAAGAGTTCAATTAGCCTGCAAATGGACATTCCTCAAGACAACTACAGAGGCCGTTTTTGGTTGGCTTCATCGTGAAAAGGTTAAAGGAATACTCAACTCAACATATACTGACTAGTTATGCAGTAACATGATTCAGCATCAGTTAACCCTTTAACAATCGAGTCGCCCCAAACCGACCTCCGCAGAGGTTATGAGGAATGTCCACATTCGCCCCTAGAATAGTTGGCTCCAGTCATTCCAGTGGTAAAATTTCAAAACTTCTCTTGGCCCATAAATGTACATTCACTAAGCAAAAGTTTTAATTTTCTTGACAATCTTGACCGTAGGCTTTAAAAAGTTAATATATGCTCTCATTCCTGAGTTATTCGAGTCATCTGGCAATTGCTCTTAGGCTGGCTCTTCCATGCATCGCGGCGCAGCAACAATTCTAGTGCATGGCCTGACCATCACCTTTGATATATCGGTTACTAATAGGAATGTGCTTTGCAAGACGAGATATAGATTATGCTCCGCCCTCAAGGGGGCGTGACAGGGGTCAAAAGGTCAAATTGATTGTCCGTCTGTCGGTCACGCTAACTCCCAAACTGTTGGGTGGAATTCAACCAAATTTGGTAAGTAGGTTACCCATAGAAATGCAATTTGCGCGACAATATTTAGATTAGGCTCCGCCCCAAGGTGGCATGGCAGGGGTAAAAAGGTCAAATTGATTATAATGCATCTTACCCCAAATCGTTGCGTGGAATTCAACCAAATTCGGTATGTGGGTTACTAATAGGAATGCGCTTTGCAAAACGAGATATAGATTAGGCTCCGCCCTCGAAGGGGCGTGACATGTGTCAAATGGTCAAATTGATTGTCCGTCTGTCTGTCACGCTAACTCCTCCCTAAATAGTGAGTGGAATTCAACCAAATTTGGCAAGTATGTTACCCATAGGAATGCAATTTGCAAGACGATGTTTAGATTAGGCTCTGCCCCCAAGGGGACGTGGCAGGGGTCAAAAGGTCAAATCAGTTGTAACACAACTCCTCTGAAATCATTAGACGGAATTCAACCAAATTTGATATCTGAGTAACCCATATGATTGTGGAGTGAAAGAGGCCATTTAGATTTGGCTCCATTCGCAGGGGGTGGGGAACGGTTCAAAAGGTCAAATTTTACCCAGCGGAAATTGATTGTAATGCATCTCCTCTGAAACCGTTGGACACATTTACATTTGGCCCTGCCCCCAGGGGTGGGTGGGTGGCGGTCAAAAGGTAAAAAAATTGATTATAATACAACTCTTCTGACATGGTTGGACGGAATTCAACCAAATTTAGTATGCCAGTTACCCATATGGATGAGCACATTTACATTTGGCCCTGCCCCCAGGGGATGGGGTCAAAAGGTCATGAAATTTATTGTAATGCAAATCCTCTGAAATTGTTAGACTGAACTCAAACCAAATTTGATATCTGAGTTATATATGATTGCAGAGCGCAAGAAGCCATTTAGATTTGGCTTCGCCCCCAGGGGGTGGGAGAGGGGTCAAAAGGTCGAATTTTAATCTGCGTAAATTAATTTAACGCATCTCCGAAACCATTGGATGGAATTCAACCAAATTTGGTGTGTGAGTTACCCATGTCAATGTGGAATGGATGAGTCCATTTACATATAGCCCCACCGCCAGGGGTGGGGGATGGGATCAAAAGGTCATGAAATTAATTGTAATGCAACTCCTCTGACACTATTGCATGAAATTCAACCAAATTTGGTATGTGAGTTACCCATATGATTGCCGAGTGCTAAAGACTGTTTACAGTTGGCTCCGCCCCTGGGGTGGGTTGTGGGTTCAAAGTGGTGAACGTGGGGATTTGTGATGACGCATCATCGACCGATCAATCTGGTTGAATATTGTTACCGTCTATAAGTATTGTTACCGTCTATGAGTATTGTTACAGTCTATGTATATTGTTACTGTCTGAGTTTTATTACAGTCTGAGTATTGTTACTGTTTATGAGTATTGTTACTGTCTATGAATAATGTTACAGTCTATGAATATTATTACTGTCTATGAGTATTGTTACTGTCTATGAATAATGTTACTGTGTATGAATATTATTACCGTCTATGAATATTGTTACTGTCTATGAGTATTGTTACTGCCTATGAGTATTGTTACTGTCTATGAGTATTGTTACTGTCTATGAGTATTGTTACTGTCTATGAATGTTGTTGCTGTCTATGAGTATTGTTACTGTGAATATTGTTACCGTCTATGAGTATTGTTACTGTCTGAATATTGTTACTGTGTATGAGTATTGTTACTGTCTATGACTATTGTTACTGTCTATGAGTATTGTTACTGTCTGAATATTGTTACCATCTATGAATATTGTTACTGTCTATGAGTATTGTTACTGTCTATGAATATTTTTACTGTCTACGAGTATTGTTACTAACTATGAATATTGTTACTGTCTATGAGTATTGTTACTGTCTATGAGTATTGTTACTGTCTATAAATATTGTTACCGTCTATGAGTATTGTTACTGTCTATGAATATTGTTACCGTCTATGAGTATTGTTACTGTCTATGAGTATTGTTACTCTCTATGAATATTGTTACTGTCTATTAGTATTGTTACTCTGAATATTGTTACCGTCTATAAGTATTGTTACTGTCTATGAATATTGTTACTGTCTACGAGTTTTGTTACTGTCTATGAATATTGTTACTGTCTACGAGTATTGTTACTGTCTATGAATATTGTTACCATGTATGAATATTGTTACCGTCTATGAGTATTGTTACTGTCTATGAGTATTGTTACTGTCTGAGTATTGTTAATGTCTATGAGTATTGTTACTGTCTATTAGTATTGTTACTGTCTATGAATATTGTTACTGTCTGTGAATATTGTTACTGTCTATGAGTAGTGTTACTGTGAATATTGTTACCGTCTATGAGTATTGTTACTGTCTATGAATATTGTTACTGTCTATGAATATTGTTACCATCTATGAATATTGTTACCATCTATGAGTATTGTTAGTGTCTTTGAATATTGTTACTGTCTATAAATATTGTTACCATCTATGAATATTGTTACCGTCTATGAATGTTATTACGTCTATAAGTATTGTTGGTTTCTGTCTATATAGCGAATGCTATACGAACAAAGCAACAAAACTGTCAATGAGTATTGTGAACAGGATTGCTCAAGGGATCCCAATAGATTTGAAAGCGTAAAAGCAAATTATTGTGACATAGATAAAGGAACATCTCTAAACGTAAATGATCTGTGATTTCTATGGCATAATATGTCTGCAATGCAACATGTGGGGTGAATGGAGTTGAATTTTCCTTTTAACTGTCTGCCCGCTGAATTTCTGCCAACTACATTTCTCATGGGGTTTAACTTTGGATATGCTGAATATTTTGAAAACAATTTGACTGAAAGTTGTTGAGGGCTAAGCCACCAACAACTTTCAGTCAAATTGTTTTCAAAATATTCAGCAGGTCCAGAGTTATTACCCATTGAAATTATTGTCTGATGTCTTGCAGACAGTTAAGTAATCATATATACTAATTATATACTTATATTTGTTACATTAGGTGTAGTATGCGGTATCGTTCCATGGAACTTTCCATTGATGTTGCTCACCTGGAAGGTGGCTCCAGCTTTGGCTATGGGTAACACTGTGATTCTGAAACCAGCCACCTTTACCCGCTTGTCAGCGTTGTTGTTTGCGGAGATCTGTGCTGAAGCGGGTCTGCCACCTGGCGTGTTTAATGTCGTCACGGGTGATGGCAGATTGGGTAGTATGATAGCGACCCATGACAAGGTGGATAAAGTTGGATTCACTGGATCTACTGAGGTACTATAGAGCAGACCCACCTAACAAGATTCAGCCTTTAATAGTTAAGATTGATCAAGAAAATCTAATAATTTGCTAAAATGAGTGGTAATATGCTAGGTAAGTGATGATTATCTTTTAACGTTTACCACTAGATTCGACATGCTTGATTAGCAAGCCAGCCATTCCAGTATTACATTTTCCAAAATAATTTTCTTTTGTCTTGTAAATGGGCATGTCCTTAACTATTTCCTTTAACCCATTAAGCTTTAAATTTGCTCAAGAAAATTTCAGTTTTCTCAAAGAAAATGTCAATATGCAGACCAATGGAAGACTATTTTTGAAAATTTACAACTGAAATGACTGGCTCGGTTATCGAGCCAGTCATTCAAGTTGTAAATTGAGAAAATAGTCTTCTCTTTGTCTGCAAATAGACATTTCTCAAGACCACTAGAGAAGCCGGTTTGAGCGTTAAAGGGTTAATTAAACAACTTCTCAAGAACCATTGGGCCAATCAAAATTGATCTATTGTTTGTTGATGGAATTTCAGAGTGAAAATGGCAATATATAGGTATCAGATCTTGTTGAATAGGTACTGGATGTTTTACAAGCTGATTGGTCAATGGAGGATTCCAGTTTATCCATCAATCATATGATCGCGTAATCAACTATGTGAAGTGTAGGATGATGTCAAGATCAATTACGTCATGAATGATGTAGCTAAGTTCATCACGAGCGCTTAATTGATGACGGACTAAACGTTGTTATGTGAATTGTATGTCTACTATATTACCATATAGGCAGTAACGACACCCATTCAAATTAGTTTCAAAATATTCAACATCTTACGTGTATAGTTTTCTGGAAATCGATTGTCAGGGAGTTCATGGATCGATTGGTCCCAACACAGGCAAAGTGTGGGTGGATCTTAGCTAGAGATAAGCGGGGCATGGATAAAACTGGCATCATCCATTGGGTCAGTGAAAATCATAAATTTATTTGTTTCGCATCAAAATGTGTGCATTCTAGACACACAGTCCTTCATCTCTGGCGTAAATACGCAGATTTCCTGTCAGAAATTTCACATTTGGAACATAGATTTCCATAATTGTATATCCAGGCAAAATGTTCATGTATTTCCTGTTCCTTGTTCAAGCACTTTTGATGATATGAGGGTTAAAGGGTTAAACAGTCAAACATCTACGTCATGACAGACATGAATGTATGTATGATTACTGTATTCTGCGGCTGTAGTAGTAGAAACATCCTACAGCTGCAATCAGTCCTTCTTCGCTTTTGTCCAGTGTCTTGTCCTCAGCCAAAATCCTTAGCTTCCTCAGGCCCATTCTTGACTTGAGTGTAACGAGTCCTGCTTTCCTGAGGTCACCTCGTAGCACGCTTAGCAGATTTATGCAATGACGTCCTCTCCCGGCTCTGTATTTGCTTGCTCTGAGTAGGGCAAATCCCAAGGCTCTCTGTGCTGGTGTGTCTTCTGGCATCCTTAGCACATGGCCAAACATGGACCATCTTTGGGCGACATTTACAGACAGCGGCGACATATTACACATCTTGTATAGTGCATCGTTGGAAATTATGCTGTCCGGCTATCGGTGTCCAGTGATGGTGCATAGGTGTTTGCGGTGGCAGGCATCGAGTTTGTCTAGAGCTGCCTTTGGAGCTTCCCAGCTGTTACAGTTATACAACATCAAGGATGCAGGTTGCATTGTATAAACGTAGCCTCTTTATCAAGGGCATCTGTGATCTACGAATCCATAGCTTCCAGAAGGACTGAAAAGCTAAGCTATGTTCCCCATGACGCAGCATGCAGAAATGTCAGCAGTACTGCAAAGCAGTGAGCCCAGGATGTTCCTTTTCCTCCATGGGTCGCCATTTTCCTCCATGGTTGTGTTGCATGGTAGTGTTATAAGACCCTTATGTCTTGTTCAAGTACTTGTGCTGCATGTTAGTGTTATAAGGCCCTTATGCCTTGTTCAAGTACTTGTGCTGCATGTTAGTATTATAAGGCCCTTATGTCTTGTTCAAGTACTTGTGCTGCATGTTAGTGTTATAAGGCCCTTATGTCTTGTTCAAGTACTTGTGCTGCATGTTAGTGTTATAAGGCCCTTATGTCTTGTTCAAGTACTTGTGCTGCATGTTAGTGTTATAAGGCCCTTATGCCATGTTCAAGTACTTGTGCTGCATGTTAGTGTTATAAGGCCCTTATGTCTTGTTCAAGTACTTGTGCTGCATGTTAGTGTTATAAGGCCCTTATGTCTTGTTCAAGTACTTGTGCTGCATGTTAGTGTTATAAGGCCCTTATGTCTTGTTCAAGTACTTGTGCTGCATGGTGGTATTATAAGGCCCTTATGCCTTGTTCAGGTACTTGTGCTGCATGTTAGTGTTATAAGGCCCTTATGTCTTGTTCAAGTACTTGTGCTGCATGGTGGTCTTATAAGGCCATTATGTCTTGTTCAAGTACTTGTGCTGCATGGTGGTCTTATAAGGCCCTTATGTCTTGTTCAAGTACTTGTGCTGCATAGTGGTCTTATAAGGCCCTTATGTCTTGTTCAAGTACTTGTGTTGCATGGTAGTCTTATAAGGCCCTTTTGCCTTGTTCAAGTACTTGTGCTGCATGGTAGCGTTATAAGGCCCTTATGGCTTGTTCAAGTACTTGTGCTGCATGGTAGTGCTATAAGGCCCTTGTGCCTCTTGTATTGGTTTCCTGTGGTACTAATGGTATGCACTTTAAAAAGCTTATTTCCTTATGTCTTGTTCAAGTACTTGTGTGGCATGTTAGTGTTATAAGGCCCTTATGGTTTGTTAAGTACATCTCATAAATATATTAACATGCTTCCAAACAAAAAAACCTGGAAACATGTTAGTGCAATTTTGAACACTAAGAAATGTTCTGTTGAATATTTTGTCTTTAATTTGATAAATATTTGACTACATTTTATGTTTGGTTTGGAAACATGTAAAGTTATTACTGAGCTGTACTGTACTTATAGGTCAAGTTGGTGATATGGGTTTCATCCTTGATGTCCTACTTATAGGTCAAGTTGTGACATGGGTTTCATCCTTGATGTCCTACTTATAGGTCAAGTTGGTGACATAGGGTTCATCCTTGATGTCCTACTTATAGGTCAAGTTGGTGACACAGGGTTCATCCTTGATGTCCTACTTATAGGTCAAGTTGGTGACATAGGGTTCATTCTTGATGTCCTAAAGAAGATCTTGAATATTGTGTTCAAAATCTGTCAATACATCCATCCGTCCATCAACTTTTTCTATAAATCATTCAACCTGAACTACAGTTGTTGACATAGTGTTCATTCTTGATGTCCTACTTATAGGTCAAGTTGGTGACACAGGGTTCATCCTTGATGTCCTACTTATAGGTCAAGTTGGTGACATAGGGTTCATTCTTGATGTCCTAAAGAAGATCTTGAATATTGTGTTCAAAATCTGTCAATACATCCATCCGTCCATCAACTTTTTCTATAAATCATTTAACCTGAACTACTTGTCCCTTTTGAACCAATAAAAATACAAAATTCTGAATCAGCTTATAAATAAACTTCATTGTAACTTTTGAAATTAATTTGATCAAATATTTCTATTTAATCCATAGGTTGGCAAAATACTACGCCAAGCAACTGCGGGTACAGGAAAGAAAATCTCGCTGGAGCTTGGCGGTAAATCTCCAATTATTGTGTTTGAATCCGCTGATCTGGACAGTACAGTGGAAGGCATTGTTGATGCAATCTGGTTTAATCAAGGCCAGGTAACTATATATAGTTTATCTGTATTTACAAGTCACACAATTTTCTCTAGTTCCTATCTTGATTATGCACACGTCAACTGAATTGCCTAAAAATTAGTTTTTGATCTATTTCTCGACTGTTCTAGTCATACTTCACCCGCAGCTAGCGAGATTCTATCAACCTTGTTATTGGTCAAGTTTCTATTTCCCTCCTAGGTATGTAGCGCTGGTTCCAGGTTGCTAGCTCAGGAACCAGTCTATGAATGTTTGCTAAGCAAACTTCGCGAGAGACTGACACACTTCCGCTTGGGTGATTCTATGGACAAGGCTATAGATATGGGTGCTATTGTGGATGACAGTCAGAAGCAAACGGTGGAAGAGTATGTTCAAAGTGCGCTGGATGAAGGTGCTCAGGTGATGCTTCTATATACTATATAGAGGATCTGAAACTCGCTCCCATTTAATATCATTATTATCAACTGAGTAAAAAATTATCACATTGCACAAGCTTTAGCGCGTACAATGCGATGATTTTTGATGCGGTTGATAATAGTGTTATCAGATAGGAATGTTTTTGAGATTATATTTATCATATAAACATTCAATAGCGTGAAATAACCTATAGAAGGAAGAGTTTAATCAACATCACTGATAAAAATTAGATATGGAATCATCGTGTATTCAAAGGTCACTAATTTTAACGTATTAAACAATATGTTAAGAGCTATAAAAGTATAAATTAGTATGTCATTAATTATAATTAATATGTTTACCACTATTGATGATCTTGATTATGTAGCGTTTATCCGCGCTGTTAGGTCATGACAAACAAGTTTCCCAACCCCTCTATCATGCCTTTGGTACAACAACTCCATCTTGAAGAATCAAGAGGAAGACCTGGTTAGATGTCACGTAAGGTCTGGTGGGTAAATATATTAAAGTGGAATCAAGATGGAGATTGCATTTTATAATTTATATGGTATAGTATTTTATTTCATGTATCCAACAAAATTCTTACAATTTTTAATTTGATATGATAAGCATGATGCAGTGTTCAGTAATGCATCATCTAGATGACTAAACTGAAGTATATGCTGAGTATATGACACATTACTGGACACAGCGACCATTATTGTTCACCCTATTGAACAGGGGCCCCTGGTTTGCCTGTAAATCTATCCACTGCCGGGATCCGATCGGTCACTCAAGTATCTGATGTCATAATCAAATACGCCACATTAGGATTGTCAGCTCATGCCACAATTAAAATTAAGTAGCTCTGTCATGAAAATTGAAATGTCCATCATGAAGTGTATGAGTTGTATGTCTTTGATGAATTTACAATTTAATCAACATTCTGTTGAATATTTTGAAACTAATTTATCTGGGGGCTGTTGACACTGCAATGACTGTCTCAGCTATTGCGTTGGCCATAGCATTCAAGTGGTCAATTTAAAGAAATAATCTCATTGTATGTTAATGACCATTTCTCACGACCACTGCTGAGCATGATCTTGGATGACTTACAGGGTTGATCCAGAATCCAGGTATTCATAATAGATGGACCCATTTCTAGCTATGCCTCACCCATTTCTAGCTATGCCCCACCCATTTCTAGCTGTGCACCACCCTTTTCTAGCTATGCACCACCCTTTTCTAGCTATGCACCACCTTTCTTTAGCTAAGCTCTGCCCACTTTCCCTGTGGTGTGATCAATTTATATGTACTTTGAATCCCGAATTCCCAGAATCTGTTGAATATTTTGAAACTAATTTGACTTCGTGTGTGGTGCCTATGGCAGCAACAGTGCCAAGTCAAATTAGTTTCAAAATATTCAACATAATGCTTATTAAATAGTAAAGACTTACAATTCGTACAACTGACAAACTATTCAATGTTCATGACAGAGCTAGATACGTCATTCATTATGCATTTTGATTACGACATCAGCCTACATGTGACATAATTGATTATGATGTCATATACTTGAGTGACAGATCGGATACATACGTTGATTAACTGTTTCAGGTATATCAAGCGAGTGCGTGTATGCCAAGTTGTGGATGTTATTACCCGCCCACAATTATATCCGGTGTGCAGACTGTCTCCAGAGTCGTCACTGAAGAGGTTAGAAAATACTTGTACAAGTTTTATTCTTTTTATTTTGCATTTTCACGAAGTTGAAAAAAGAGATTTAGAGAGAGGGTGGGAAAATGTTGGCATCGGCATTGGCATCCGCTCTGGTTAAGGATTTTTTAAATGACATTTGCACCCTTAAGGGTTCATCCGATTAAAAAAAACCCTTTACAGATGTGTTCTATACGATGCTTAGGACTAGTTTACATCAAAACTATATGGATTTTTGACATTTTTCTTCATTGTCTCACCTGCGAAGCAGAAGCGAGACAGGAACCACTATTTCCGTCGTCTTCGTCGTCGGCGTCACCATATCTGTGCTTATGGTTAAGGTATTTAAATATCAATATTTCTCATCATTGTCCCATCAGATCTTGCTGAAACTTTACAGACATCTTATCTATAATGTAGGGAAGCTCGTTCCATCATTATTGTCTCGCCTGCGAAGCAGAAAGCGAGACATAGAGATCACTAATTCCGGTGGCGGCGGTGGCGTCGTCATTTGTGCAGTTTTGGTTAAGGTTTTTTAATCAACTTATTTTTCAACACTGGCTCATCTGATCTGAATGAAACTTTACAGAGGTGATCTATACTATACAGGGATGTGATCTACATCACAATAGATTTAATTTTGGGGCATTTTAACTCTTTTTTTTACGGTTTTGGACTTGGACTTTTTAATGTGTTTTGCAAGTGCAGTTTTGGTCAGTAATTATTGATTGTAATGCAACTCCTCCTAGACCATTTCAGATAGAAACTTGGAACTGTAGGGATGATTGCACATATGGACAGGCATGTGCATGCCACTTTTGGAATTTTGGTATGACCCCAGGGGTACGGCCCTGGGGGTGGGAAATGTGGGGTAAAAAATAAAAATTTTCCAAAGGTGTTCATGTCGCATATCATTTTGAAACCAATGATGAGTAGACTACAGTACACGGAATTATTTTGATCTTGGGTCAAACTGAGGGTAGGGGGTGGGGTCAAAAGTTCAAAAGTGGGCACCAATCGATTGTAATGCAACTCCTCCTAGACCATTTCAGATAGAAACCTGAAACTTTTGGTATGATTACGCATATGGACAGGGATGTGCATGACACTTGGAAATTTGGTATAACCCCAGGGGTATGGCCCAGCGAGTGGGGACTGTGGGTAAAAAATTAAATTTATCCAAAGGTGGTCATGTCACAAGCCAATGATGAGTAAACTACAGTACAAGGAATTATTTTGATCTTGGGTCAAACTGAGGGTAGGGGGTGGGATAAAAAGTGGGCACCAATCAATTGTAATGTAACTCCTAGACCATTTCACATCCAAATATGTATTATGCTGACGGTCACAAACTGAGGGTAGGGGATAGAAAATATATTGAACTTTGATAATTTTATGGCTGATTTGCATCCAGGTTATATGTATTATGCTGTGGTTAAGGATTTTTCAAATGACAATTTAATCAGCAAAGACGTGAGTTTGAAACTTGAAACCATGGGGATGATTATACATATGGGCAAGGATTTGTATGATACTTTTGGAATTTTGTTCTGACCCCCCCCCCCCCCCCCTCAAAATTGGCCAGTAATTATCAGTTGTAATGCAACTCCTCCTAGACATTTCAGATAGAAACGTGAAACTTTGGAGATGATTGCACATATGGACAGGGATGTGCATGACACCCTGGAGGTGGAAAATGTTGGGTCAAAAATTAAATTTTTCCAAAGGTTGTCATGTTGCATATCATTTTCATGCCAATGGTATGTAGTCTACAGTACAATGACTTATTTTGAACTTGGGTCAAACTGAGGGTAGAGGGCTGGGTCAAAAGGTCAAAAGTGGGCACCAATCGATTGTAATGCAACTCCTCCTAGATCATTTCTGATAGAAACTTGAAACTTTGGGGATGATTGCAAATATGACCAGGGATCTGCATGACACTTTTGGAATTTTGGTATGACCCCCAGGGGTATGGCCCTGGGGGTGGGAAATGTGGGTTAAAAAATAAAGATTTTCCAAATTTTATCATGTCGCATATCATTTTCAAGCCAATGATAAGTAGTCTACAGTACAAGGAATTATTTTGATCTTGGGTCAAACTGAGGGTAGGGGGCGGGGTCAAAAGTTCAAAAGTGGGCACCAATCGATTGTAATGCAACTCCTAGACCATTTCAGATAGAAACCTGAAACTTTTGGTATGATTACGCATATGGACAGGGATGTGCATGACACTTGGAAATTTGGTATAACCCCAGGGGTATGGCCCAGCGAGTGGGGACTGTGGGTAAAAAATTAAATTTATCCAACGGTGGTCATGTCACAAGCCAATGATGAGTAAACTACAGTACAAGGAATTATTTTGATCTTGGGTCAAACTGAGGGTAGGGGGTGGAGTCGAAAGTGGGCACCAATCGATTGTAAAGCAACTCCTAAACCATTTCACATAGAAACTTGAAACTTTCAGTGTGTTTATACATATGGCCAGGGATGTGCATGACACATTGGAATTTTGATATCACCCCCAGGGGCAGAGGTGGGGGAAATGGTGGGCAGAAAATAAATTTTATCAAATGTCGTCATGTCACATATCATTTTGAAGCTTGTAGTTAGTAGACTACAGTACAAATGATTTTGTTCTTGAGTCAATCTGAGGGCAGTGGCCAGGGGTCAAATTGGAAATCTAATTCTATATATGTACAAGGCTTGGACATTATTGTTTCGCAGAATATTTAGTCATGGGCTGACTGGGTCCTGCAGCAGCCAGGTCTTGCGGTACCTTAAAAATGCGAAATATCTGGTATCTTCTGATACCTCTTGTTCTGTTTGTATCTACCATACATTTCTTCTTACTGGTTCATAAGCTGACATGTCATCATATTCAGCATCCACAACTCTTTCTCCAAAACTTACTCTCTGATTGTTTTCAAACTTGGTACAGGTCTTCAGTATTAAGATTCATAAGAACACTCAGATATGGATTTTATGAATCGTCTTAGTTTTCATCTGTGTGCCAGACTTTATCTAAAACTAACAATTGGATTTGTTTAAAATGTGTTGTATGAGAAAGGACCCTTTAGTTGCAGGCCATCAACCGTCTTGTTCTACCCCTTTGATCATTCTAATTAGGCAAGAAGCCTAAAATATTTATTCAGTAAATATCCATTTACAGGCGAAGAGATGACTATTTTTGGAAATTAACCACTTGGTTATCGAGCACCTGATCGCAGTGGTAAATTTTCAAAAAAATGTTTTCTCTTTGTCTACAAATGGACCTTCCTCAAGAGCAGTACTGAAGTCATTTTTGGCCGGGTTTAAACGGGGTAACAATGATACTTGTCTTGCAGATCTTTGGTCCTGTTTTAGTAATGCTTCCATTTCGAACAACGAAAGAAGCCATATCGCTTGCCAATAACACCATATATGGTCTTGGTGCCTCTGTGTGGACAGAGAACATTAGCTTGGCTCTGGAGGTTGCTATGAATGTGAAAGCTGGGACTGTCTGGGTGAATGGACATAATATGTTTGATGCGGCAAGTGGGTTTGGTGGATACCGACAAAGTGGATATGGACGAGATGGTGGAAAAGAGGTATGACTTGAAAGCACACACACACGCACACATTCATGCACGCACACACACACACACACACACACACACACACACACAACATGTGGGCATGCACATGCACACGCGAGTGCGCGCACACACACACATACGCATGCACACACACGCATACGCATGAACTCGCGCGCAAGGATACACACTCACGAACAAACACATAGTTCCACCTTATGGTCCAAAGAAAGAAACCTTATTTTTGAAGAATGGCATATATATTTGCAAGTATCTGTATAGTTGTAACGCTACCCAGCGATTCCCATTCTGAAAGATATGAATACAAGAGCAATTAATAATTGAAAACACTTTTTATTTACTATCCTCACAATTTTTGAAGAAATGTGGGGATTATGGCATCCCGCCTGTTTGTATGTGTGTGTGTGAAGAAATCGATTATAACGCAACTCCTCCGAAACTGTTGTATGGAGGTCAACAAAAATTTGGTATGTGAATTGCTCATAAAAGTGGGGAGTTGATGAGGACATTGACAATTCCCCCCCCCCCCCCCCCCCCAGGTATTTTGTGTGTGGTGTGGAGTCAAAGCTCAAAGCATTGAATATGGGCATTTGCAATAATGCGTTATTGACCAAGCAATCTAGCTTATTATTTTTGAGGGATTTTCTGTTGGATTTTATACCCTGCCAAAAAACTTGGTGGGGATATTGTGTGATGTTGCCGTATATGAATACATGTATTTGGTATCTTGACGATGTGTAGGGCCTGTTTGAGTATGTGCAGCCATCTTGGAAACCAACAGCAGCGGGATCACATGCGTTAAAAGTCAATGTTGATATGAAGACATTTGGTAGCACAGTTCCAGCCCGACCGACCATCACCGAGACAGAATCAGAGAAACTGAGGTAATATTAAATATCATCCCTATCCACTAGGTTTCTAGACATTAGACCCCTGACCACTAGATCCCCAACCATTAGATTCCTGATGGCTAAATCCCTGACCACTAGATCCCTGTTCACTAGATCCATGGCTACTAGATCTCTGACCACTAGCTCCCTGTTCACTAGATCTCTGGCCTCTAGATCCCTGGCAACTAAATCCCTGACCACTAGATCCCTGGCCACTAGATCCCTGTTCACTAGATCGCTGGCCACTAGATCCCTGGTAACCTAATCCCTGACCACTAGATACTGGCCACTAGATTCCCGGCCACTAGATCTCTGATGACTAGACCCCTGACCACTAGATCCCTGACCACTAGATCTCCGGCTACTAGATCCCTGTTCATTAGACCCCTAGATCCTGGCCACTAGATCCCTGACCACTAGATCCCTGGCCACCAGATCACTGGCCACTAGATCCCCAGCCACTATCCCTGCTCACTAGATCCCTGTTCACTAGATGCCTGATGACTAGATCCCTGACCACTAGATCCCTGGCAATTGGATCCCTGACCACTAGATCCCTGGGCCCAGATGCCCAACCACTAGATCCCTGATGACTAAATCCCTGGCTACTAGATCATGGCCACTAGATCCCTGACTACTAGATCCCTGGCCACAAGATCCCCAGTCACTATCCCTGGTCACTCGATGCCTGTTCATTAGATTCCTGGCCACTAGATCCCTGTCCACTAGATCCCTGGACACAAGATCCCTGACCACTAGATCACTGGCCACTAGATCCCCGGCTACCAGATCCCTGGCCACTAGATCCCCAACCACTAGATCCCTGGTTAATAAATCCCTGGCCACTAGATCCCTGACCACTAGATCCCTGTTCATTAGATCTCTGGCTACTAGATCCTGGCCACCAGATCATTGGCTACCAGATCAGTGGCCACTAGATCCCCAGCCACTATCCCTGCTCACTAGATGCCTGACGACTAAATCCCTGACCACTAGATCGCTGATAACTAGATCCTGACTAGATCCCTGGGCCCAGATCCCCAACCACTAGATCCCTGATGACTAAATCCCTGGCTACTAGATCCCGGCCACTAGATCCCCAGCCACCAGATCCCCAGCCACTATCCCTGGTCACTAGATGCCTGTTCATTAGATTCCTGTCCACTAAGATCACTGGCCACTAGATCCCCGGCCACCAGATCACTGGCCACTAGATCCCCAGCCACTATCCCTGGTCACTAGATCCTTGGTCACTAGGTCCCTGGCTACTAGATACCTGACCACTAAATACTGACCACTAGATCCCCAATCACTAGATCCCTGGCCACTAGATCCCCAAGCACTAGATCCCTGATTAATAAATCCCTGGCCACTAGATCCCTGACCACTAGATCACTGTTCACTAGATCACTGGCCACTAGATCCCCAGCCACTATCCCTGATCACTAGATCCCTGGCTACTAGATACCTGACCACTAGATACTGACCACTAGATCCCCAACCACTAGATCCCTGGCCACTAGATCCCCAACCACTAGATCCCTGATTAATAAATCTGTGGCGACTAGATCCTTGGCCACTAGATCCCTGACCACTGTTCACTAGATCCCCGGCCACTGGGTCCCTGATAACTAGGCCCCTGGCCCCTGGATCCCTGGCCACTAGATCCCTGGCCACTAAATGCCTGGTGACTAAATCCCTGCCCACTAGATCCCTGGCCACTGGATCCCTGACCACTAGATCCCTGGCCACTAGATCCCTGATGACTAGATCGCTGACCACTAGATCCCTGGTCACTAGATCCCTGTCCACTAGATCCCTGACCACTAGATCCCTGATGACTAGATCCATGGCCACTAGATCCTGACCACTAGATGCCTGATGACTAGATCTCTGGCCACTAGATCCTTGGCCACTAGATCCCTGGCCACTGCAGCCACTAGATCCCTGAGCACTTGATTGCTGGCCACTAAATCCCTGATCACTAGATCCCCTGCCACAAGATCGCTGGTCACCAGATCCCTGACCACTAGATCCCCTGCCACAAGATCACTGGCTACTATATCCTCAGTCACTAGATCCCTGGTCACGAGATCCTTGACCACTAGATCTCTGGCCACTAGATCCCTGATGACTAAATCCCTAGTGACGAGATCCATGGCCACTAGATTCCTGACCACTAGGTCCCTGTTCACTAGATCTGTGACCATTGGATCCCTGGCCACTAGATTCGTTTAATGTTTGATGGGAAGCTTGGATGTAATGATAAATTTCCCAAATACCTGATAATCCCATGGCATTTTAACTGTTCATAATGGGTTGCTCGGCCCACAAAACAGAGTTAGACACCAAAATCACCAACCTACTCTGAATAGTGCATGACTTATGGACATGTTATGGTTTTGGTGACCATCTTGGATGTCATGGTGGATTTCTTATATATCCAATAGCCTCCATGTCATTCTATCTGGTTTTAAAGTGTTTCTAGGCTTCAAAAATGTGGGTGTAGGCACAAAAATCACCAGTCTAGTATTAATAGTTAGTTTTAGTGGCAAACTTTAGTACACCAAACACAAAGATAAACGGTTGAAAACCATATATTGACCCAACTATAGACTTTATTTTAAAATGTTATGGTGCTTTGACATTTTGGTCACTATATCTACATGATGGATGTGTACTGTGCTATTCTGCAGTGTTGATCGAACATACAAGATGTACTATGGTGGCGCTCAGAAGCGTCCAGATGGTCAGTATTCCAGAGCTATATATGGGCATGATGGTCATGTGATGGGTCATGTGGGTGACGGAAACAGAAAAGACATTCGTAATGCAGTAGAAGCAGCTCATAAAGCAGCTCCAGGGTAAGTATGTATCAACATGCATGCATCATAAAGCAGCTCCAGGGTGAGTACGTATCAACATGCATGCATCATAAAGCAGCTCGGGTGAGTACGTATCAACATGCATGCATCATAAAGCAGCTTGGGTGAGTACGTATCAACATGCATGCATCATAAAGCAGCTCCAGCGTGCATACGTATCAACATGCATGCATCCTAAAGCAGCTCGGGTGAGTACGTATCAACATGCATGCATCATAAAGCAGCTCCAGCGTGCATACGTATCAACATGCATGCATCATAAAGCAGCTCGGGTGAGTACGTATCAACATGCATGCATCATAAAGCAGCTCCAGGGTGAGTACGTATCAACATGCATGCATCATAAAGCAGCTCCGGGGTGAGTACGTATCAACATGCATGCATCATAAAGCAGCTCCAGCGTGCATACGTATCAACATGCATGCATCATAAAGCAGCTCCTGGGTGAGTACGTATCAACATGCATGCATCATAAAGCAGCTCCGGGATGAGTACATATCAACATGCATGCATCATAAAGCAGCTCCAGGGTAAGTATGTATCAACATGCATGCATCATAAAGCAGCTCCAGGGTGAGTACGTATCAACATGCATGCATCATAAAGCAGCTCGGGTGAGTACGTATCAACATGCATGCATCATAAAGCAGCTCCAGCGTGCATACATATCAACATGCATGCATCATAAAGCAGCTCGGGTGAGTACGTATCAACATGCATGCATCATAAAGCAGCTCCAGGGTGAGTACGTATCAACATGCATGCATCATAAAGCAGCTCCGGGTGAGTACGTATCAACATGCATGCATCATAAAGCAGCTCAGGGGTGAGTACGTATCAACATGCATGCATCATAAAGCAGCTCAGGGATGAGTACGTATCAACATGCATGCATCATAAAGCAGCTCCAGGGTGAGTACGTATCAACATGCATGCATCATAAAGCAGCTCCGGGATGAGTACATATCAACATGCATGCATCATAAAGCAGCTCCGGGATGAGTACATATCAACATGCATGCATCATAAAGCAGCTCCAGGGTGCGAATGTATCAACATGCATGCATCATAAAGCAGCTCCAGGGTGCGAATGTATCAACATGCATGTATCATAAAGCAGCTCCAGGGTGAGTACATATCAACATGCATGCATCATAAAGCAGCTCCATGGTGCGAATGTATCAACATGCATGTATCATAAAGCAGCTCCAGGGTGAGTACGTATCAACATGCATGCATCATAAAGCAGCTCCAGGGTGAGTACATATCAACATGCATGCATCATAAAGCAGCTCCATGGTGCGAATGTATCAACATGCATGCATCATAAAGCAGCTCCGGGATGAGTACATATCAACATGCATGCATTATAAAGCAGCTCCAGGGTGCGAATGTATCAACATGCATGCATCATAAAGCAGCTGCGGGGTGAGTACATATCAACATGCATGCATCATAAAGCAGCACTAGGGTGAGTATGTATCAACATGCATGCATCATAATGCAGCACCAGGGTGAGTACATATCAACATGCACGCATCATAAAGCAACTCCGGGATGAATACGTATCAACATGCATGCATCATAAAACAGCTCCAGGGTGAGTACGTATCAACATACATGCATTATAAAGCAGCTCCAGGGTGAGTACGTATCAACATGCACACATCATAAAGCAACTCCGGGATGAGTATGTATCAACATGCACACATCATAAAGCAGCTCAGGTGAGTATGTATCAACATGCACGCATCATAAAGCAGCTCTGGGGTGAGTATGTATCAACATGCATGTATCATAAAACAGCTGTGTGGTGAGTACGCATCCACATGCATGCATGATAAAGCAGCAGCTCCGGGATGAGTATGTATCAACATTTCTGAAAGCTTTTGATGTTGTTTTTTAGCTTTTGACCCCAGAATTGGCATACATCTTCTGGACACCATGGGCAAGCTTCCTTTCTAAGAAGATTGCTCCATTAGATTCTGAGTTATTGAAAAAGGTCTGAACAACAAGCACTCCACGCTCTCATTAACCAGCTTATGCTCACATGGATGTTAGTCATGTCTTGCTGCTCGCTGTTGTAGTTTAAAAATTTTTTTAACCCCTGGTTTGCAAGAATTTGCATAATCAAGTACTGTTAAAATGAGGCCATAATGATTGTAGAATGTTCCTCTTGCTGGAAGTGTCATGTCACTGTCAATTCTGGATAACTGATGTATTTTTGTAGGTACCTATTTGGTTAGTTGCATAACATGTTGAGACCATGTAAAGTTCTCATGTATTATAAGCTCCAGTAAATTACATGTTGTCACGTTTTCTATCTTTCTATAGACTTTATTAATCAAGATTTCTATTCATATGGTAATGCATTGACTTTTTGGTGTCGTCTTTAGGTGGGGCAAGAGAGCTGCTCACAATCGTGCTCAGATTGTTTATTATATGGCTGAGAATCTTGAGATTCGTCATGAGGAGTTGTCACGGAGGATTGCTGCTTTGACGGGTGTAACTGAGGAGCAGGGCAGAGCAGAGGTGGATCAGAGTATTGAGAGACTGTTCTACTGGGGAGCTTACTGCGATAAATATGGCGGCACCGTTCAGGTAGGATATTCACAAAAATAGTTATTTACTTAGCAGATTCAGGTGTATCTTCAAAATACATTGCTTTTTGTATTATCGACTAAGGGTATTGAAAATATGATGCTGCAGAGAAATGGACCTTTCCAGTTTATCCATCAATCATATGATGTCATCCCCTGTTTAAGACTATATGCTCGGCTTCAACGTGGCACAGGGGTGTAACCCACTGGGTGTCAATCCAGACATTTGGAGGGGCTAACTAGAGCATTATGCACAATGCTAATGAAATGACACTTGGAGATCGAATCAACCGAAATGGTCCTCGCCCTGTGAGGATCCACCAGGCAGGTGCAGCGCTGGGCTCCACCCTCAGCTACTGGAGGTCAGGGGACGAGGATGGAGAGCTAATGGCCAACTGAAAGAGAAGACCAAACCCAAAGAGAACCCCAGTATCAACATCATGCACTGGAACGCAGAAGGGGTTACCAACAAGAAAACAGCTCGAACAGTTCCTGTACGAAAACAACATTGATATCTGCTGCATCCAAGAGACACACCTGCAAGAAGGAAAACCATTTAAGATCAGAGGTTACCAGATTTTCCGGTGTGATCGAAGAGGAAGAAAGAAAGGCGGGGTGATCACCTTGGTCCGAAACAGCGTGAACACCAGCCAGATCAAAACCTTTATGGAAGAGGCAGAATATATCAAGATCAAGGTAACAACCAGCAACTCTGTGATTGACATTGTCAATTATTACTGCCCTAATGACAAGAATCTCTCACTTGACACAATCCAGGTCCCGGACTGCCACTTCCTCATTGTGGGAGACCTTAATAGCCAGTCCCAGAGCTGGGGATACAGAACACTTGTTTCACTTCAAGAGTATACTTACCTCCCTAATACTTTTGATATTGCTAAATATTGGCTTTCACTCAATAAACACTCAGATTTAAAACAGTTAGGTGCCCCTACTGGGCAGGGAGTCAGAGCGTAGTCTGGCGGATGCCAGCCCCACCACCGCGCATGCGCAGACTAGCACTACCTCTTTGCTAGATTATTGGCAAAGAGAACACACATGTCTTTTTGAATCATAAGCTTTTCTTACTCTTAAACTGTTAATTTGTGTATATTTTGGAGTGATAGTATCTGATTTGGATGGCAGGAGGGTACACTTCGCCACAGGAGGACTTAGGACCTTTAAATCAGGTGACTTCTAGTAAAATTAGCGAGTTTTCTTCCCGGTGTATTGTGTTTCCGGAACTCGCGTTTACCGTGATAAGCGCCTTGGTTAGTTGGTTTATGTCAACTCGGTGCTTCCTAGGGCTAATTTCTCTTTCTGTTTATGTCCACAGGTCTGTATGACGCTAGGTGGTGACATCACAGCAGCAGAGAGTTAGTTTTCTCTCCACCATGTTCCATTTCCTACTAACACTGTTAGGTTATCTAACCAAAGGAAAAAATTATGTCCAGTGAGTTGGAGGCCTAGTATAAAGGTCTTCTCACTTTGCCCTCTTGATCCAATTCCTTCCCCATGAGGTGGAGAGAGTTAAGAGGCGTGCAGATGGTGGAGTTCTCCGGTTCGTCACGTTGGATGGTTTGTCTATACAAAGCGTCAGGTATCTAGTTATTGATAATGTGGTGATGTTAATTATTGTAAACAAACAAAGGGAGATAATTAACATTTTTGCCAGAAAAGAGTTATCTATATGTATCTGATGGTTGTGTAGTCGACTTATCCATTCAGCATACAATTCGTCCTTGCACTTGGATGTTTTGTTGGGATCGAATTTTCCCTGTCACGGGATTAATGACGTCATAATCAGCCTGGCTATGTTTTTATCAGCAATTCAAGCGCTATGCTGGTTTCTGATGTTTTTTGATCTTTATGATCGTTTTCCTTCTCTTTGAGTTGGATTGAGTTTCTAAGCTTAACTAGTTGCTCATACTCCTTGTCCTTTGCCCTGTTTCAGGGACCGGGTTGCGCGTCCTGTGGACGTTTTCTTCATGAAAAGTTCTGGCCTCATCTGTGCTATCAATGTAGCCCTTGTGGTCCCTTGGTTAATTGTGACATATGTAAGCACTGGGGGGGCGAGTTAATGTCCGAATTCTTGTGCTGCTTACAGGCGACGGACAAGGTGGTAGAGGAGGAGAAGAAGAAGAAGCGGAAACGAGAGGTTGTAAGTAGGAAGGGTAAGGGGAAGGTCTCGTCCGCGGTGGATATGGAGGCCTTCCGGACCGAGATGTTGGGAGAGATGAAGAGGACAATAAAGGATTTGGTTCCAGGGTTGCTTCGTGGCATGCTTCCTGGACCAAATCCTTTACTGTCCTCATCATCGGCTTCGGAGCAGGTAATCCCCGCCTCTGGATCGGTTTTCCTTAGACCGCTTCCGTTGTTCGACGATTCAGAGGTGGCCCCATTAGAGGGGGCGTTCCACGACCCTGGCAGCAGGCTTATTGCCGCACCGATAGGGGACCGTGGACGGTTGTCGCTGGAACCCGCGGGCTGCTTATCAGTCCAGGGGTATCCGCACGCCGCGGTGGCCAGTACCTCCTATGGCACCGTTCCTGGTCAGCCCGGGTTAGCTCTCTTTGCTGACCCGGGGTCTAATCTTTCTGACCAGGGTGATGAGGATTACCTGCTAGGGTCGCCGTCTGACGACGTGGACATGGATGAAGACGTTTGTGCACCCCTCGCGGGGAATACAGGCGGCTTATTCCACGGTTTTACTCACCCTGGAGTAAAGTCCGCGGCTCAGGTGGTGGCCCAGGGCGCTGCTGATGGCCAGCGGTACCGCATACCTCGGCTTGCCGAGGGTGTTGCTGGTGCTGGCCGGGCCCGTGGTGGGGCTATATATACCCCGCGCTCTGCCACGGTGCCTGCTCCTGGTCAAACCAGTGATATTCTCATGCCGGGGCTGTCAGGCCCGCATGTTTTCCCTGGCTTGCCAGGTGTATCAGCGTAACCGCGTTGCGTGATGCGGAGGAGAGTGGGAGGGCTTCGATTGCCGCTCTGTCCCACGTCTCCCAGCTGTTACAGGGGGTAGTAACGGCATCCGCATCGCGCCAGCCAAGCCCGGTCACGGTCCAGCGAGCCATCCAGGATGGTATTAACCTGGCGCTGGACTGTATGACTCGGGCGGTGACCAGGAGTGTCCGGGCAAGACGCACGTTTGCCCTGGACAATCTGTGTCCGTCTCAGGACCTGTACAATAGGCTACTCCGTACGCCTATGACGGGTCCTGGTCTTTTTGGAGGTGAGGGATGTCGCCACCTCCAGGAGACGGTCACCCTGGTGAATAACCAGAGGGCGCTGCGCGAGCAGTTTGAAGTGCTGCGTCGTGCTAACGTTCGCGCCGCGGCCCCTGCGTATCGTCCCCTGCAGGCTCGAGGTGCTGCTGGCCAAGTCAGAGGCCAGCCACCGTCGCAGCGTCGGCCTCGGCCGCGTGCGATTCGGCCAGCAGCGAGGGGGGCGCAGGTTCCTCAGGCGCCGTCAGCCAGGCAGCCGTCAGCCAGGCAGCCGCCCGCGCACCGAGGTGCGCGCGGGGCGGGGCGGGGCGCGCGAGGATCTGGGCGTGGTTATCGGTCCTGACAGGACGCTTACCGCGGTAAGAACCACTCCGGTGTGTATGGCAACGGAGACAGTGCCGCTCTTGCATGCCTTGTGTCCACCGCGGTCCCTAGGTGGACCGGTGGGAGGCCGGCTAGCCGACCACATGCAAGAGTGGGAACGGTTGACTCAGGACCGTTTAGTCTTGCGATGGCTTTCTGTCGGGTATCATCCAGAGTGGATGACAGGCCCGCCGTCGCGACTGTCTCTAGTGCCAGTCTGGACTCCCATTCCGAGAGAGCCAGAGCAAAGGTTGTGTATCGAGGAGGAGATCAATTCCCTCGTACAAAAAGGAGCTATTCAGCCGGCACAAAGGTGTCCGGGCTTCTATTCAACCCTGTTCTTAGTAACAAAACGCACCGGAGGGTGGAGACCGATTCTCAACCTCAAGCCATTGAACAAGTTCATCGAGACGCCCAGTTTCAAGATGGAAACGGTGTTGGCGGGGTTGGAGAGGGGGATGTGGACGGCGTCGATAGATTTGAAGGACGCTTATTTCCACATCCCCATCCACGGGAGTTTCTGTCGCTTCCTGAGATTTGCATTCCAGGGCAGACAGTGGGAATTCAGGGTGTTACCCTTCGGAATTTCCACGGCTCCTCGGGTTTTCACCCGTGTGGTTCTTGCGATCACAGCATACCTCCGCAGGAGAAGCATAGCAGTCCACACGTACATAGACGACTGGCTGTTGAAAGCGCACACCCGGGAAAGTTTGTCGGCCAATCTGGAGATTGTTTTGAAAACTCTCACAGACTTAGGCTGGATGATCAATTTCCCAAAATCAGAGCTGACTCCATCCCAGAAGTTTGTTTACCTGGGGATGTTCTTCGATCTAGAGACAGGATATGTGTATCCTACTCAGGAGAGAGTTCAGAAACTCATCTCGTTAATTCAGTCAGTGTGCGACAGTCGTCATGTCCTGGCACGGGTTTACTTGAGAATGCTGGGGTTGATGGTTTCATTGGAACCAGTCATTCCTCAGGCCGCCTTACGCAGGCGGCCGATCCAGTTATTTCTCATGACACAATGGACCCAGAGTACAGGTTCGCTGGACTCGAATGTGTCAGTGTTGGCGCCTCTCATTCACCACCTGCAATGGTGGTTGAATACAGAGAATCTCTTGCCGGGGGTTTTACTAACCCCTCCCCACCCTCAGGTGACTGTGTATACAGATGCATCGATGGAGGGCTGGGGAGCTTGCCTGGAAGAGTACACGATATCAGGGCTTTGGAATCTGGAACAGTCAAAGGAACATATAAATCTACTGGAGCTAAGAGCAGTAGTCCTGGCCCTGGAACATTTCTTACAGAAAGTTCAGGGCAAGATTGTTCTTATTCGTTCAGACAACTCAACAGTTGTGACTTACATAAACCGCCAGGGCGGAACGAAGTCGCCCAGTCTCTGTATGATGACATGGAAACTGCTTTGTTGGTGTCTGGATCACCAGATTACCTTGAAAGCAGTTCATATTCCGGGAAGGTTAAACCTGCTAGCAGACTCATTGAGCCGAAGGATGAGTGTTTTACCCACGGAATGGCAACTAAATCAATGTGTGGCGGATCGTCTGTTCGACCATTGGGGGAAACCCAACATCGATTTGTTCGCAACGAAGAAGAATGCGAAGATGACGACGTACATCTCTCCGATTCCGGATCCAAGCGCTTTCGCAACAGATGCGTTAGCTATCAGCTGGGGGAGAATGTATGCATACGCATTCCCTCCAGCAATCCTGATTCCAAAAATTCTTCAGAAAATCAGACAAGAGGAATGCCAAGTGCTTCTGATCGCCCCGGATTGGCCAAGCCGATCATGGTATACGGATCTGCTGGACCTTCTGGTCTGCAATCCGGTTCCTCTGCCTCTGATGGACGATATTATCTTCCAGGGCAAGGCCCTTCACAACAATCCGTCAATGTTCAGATTGACTGCGTGGATGTTGTCAAGGAATCTAGAATTAAGGAGGGCTTTTCTGAGCAAGCAGCCATGTTTATGGCCAAAGCCAGGAGGGGGTCAACCTCCAGAGCATATAATTATAAAATCAACAGATTTGCAGAATGGTGCTCAAAAAGATGTATTGATCCAATGGATTCATCTATTCAAGTAGTAGCTGATTTCCTCTGTCACCTCTATGATGCCTATAGCCTCAAGCCTAACTCTATTGCTGGTTATAAGTCAGCATTAATGTCTGTTATTCCTTGCTTGGCTAAGAGGGGAAGTGATGAAGTAAATACATTAAATGTATTAATTAAAGGCATGGGCAATCTAAGACCAAGGAATCCACCTGTGATTCCGTCTTGGAGTTTATCGCTAGTGCTTCAAGTACTAGGTGATAAGCCTTTTGAACCACTTAGTTCCATTTCTATGAAACTATTAACACTGAAGACTGTTTTTAATTGCTGCGGCCTCGGCTAGGCGTAGGAGTGAAATTCATGCCTTATCAGCCGAGGATGACCGTTTTGTGGTTTCAGGGGAAGGCCTTAAGCTGCTACCTAGGATTAATTTCTTGGCTAAAAATCAGTCGTTGAAATATCCAGGTCAACCTATTATTTTGCCTGCTTTAACTAGATATGATCCTAATTCTAAAGCATGGTGTCCCGTCCGGGCGCTGCGCCGGTACAAACAACGTACGGCGGAGTGGCGCACCGACCAGTCAGCGTTATGGTTGTCATATATTGAACCCCATGGCAGGGCTTCTAAGGACACCATTTCCAGGTGGATTGTGGAATGCATTCAGTTTTGCCATAAATCCGCCACCGGGAAGCAGGTTGACGTGGCCAAGGCTCACAGTGTCCGCGGCGTAGTGACATCCACGGCCCTATTTAATGGGGTCCCTGTGGATGATATTATGTCGGTGGCTCAGTGGCACTGTGAGTCAAGTTTTACAGACCATTATCTCCGTGACACCTCTAATCCTCTCGCCTTGTCGGTTTTGAAAAGATAACTCGGTTTATATTTTTTGAGGAGGTTTTTCCTCATTACTTATATATTTCACAATTAATTTATGGAAACACCCACTTTTTTGGGCCTGCATCAGTCTTTACCTATGGGAAGATGATGTCAGCAGCCGTTTTCAACAAGGTCAGTCTTGTTCATGTGTTGTCAGTTGTTGATTGTATTGTCACGATTACCCGTTATTAATATGGTGATGGTTTGTGTATTTGTGTGGTTCATTGTTGAGAGTTACGAAAATGGAGTTTTTTCGTCTCTGTCCTGTAGTACATGGCACTTGTACGTAGAGAGCGTATAGGACATTGAGGTCAGTCGACTCTTCCTCCCAGGAAGGAGGGGGGGGGGGGGGAGCGCATATGACATTCGGTCATCTCTCATACATCGGTGGTGTTATCCGATGGTTAGTCAAATCCTGACTGTTTTTTCTTACAGTTTCAGAAGTTTAAGTGCCTTAAACGCAGAAAAGCGTATAGGGATGAGCTGGTCTTTTGACCTCGCCTCCCTCCCGCCAGATTCACTTTCGAATTCTGGCAATATCAAAAGTATTAGGGAGGTAAGTATACTCTTGAAGTGAAATAAACGAAATCTAGGATTTCTTTTTTCACGAGAGAGTTGATACTTACCTCCCTAGATACGGACCCGGCCTCTCCACCCCACAGAGGCTCGGTCTTCAGGCTCTTAATAGTTGCATGTGTGTCAGCCAATAATCTAGTCAGAGGAAGTGCTAGTCTGCGCATGCGCGGTGGTGGGGCTGGCATCCGCCAGACTACGCTCTGACTCCCTGCCCAGTAGGGGCACCTAACTGTTTTAAATCTGAGTGTTTATTGAGTGAAAGCCAATATTTAGCAATATCAAAAGTATTAGGGAGGTAAGTATCAACTCTCTCGTGAAAAAAGAAATCCTAGATTTCGTTTAATAAACGAGAAGACATTGAAGCATGGCAAGATGAAAAGCACCTTTTACTTGTCAACGATCCCACAGATCAGCCTACCTTCTACTCGCGCCGGTGGCACTCGACAACAACGCTGGACTTGGCATTTTGTACAGAAGACATTCACCGAAACCTCAGTAGAGTGGTCGGATCGCAGTTAGGAGGAAGCGACCACCGCCCAGTCCTCCTCTCTCTTTCTGGAAGTATTTCGACAAGTTCACCTCAACATCCAAGGTGGAACTACAAAAAGGCAAATTGGAGTCTGTTCGACATTCGTTCCAATGAGCTTACCCAAAATATAGCAGTAGAAGGGAGAAACATCAACAATGTGGTCAAGGAATTTAATTCAAGTATCCTCAAGGCTGCCAACGAAGCGATTCCTTGAGGGTTCGGGAAAAACTACCGCCCCCCTACTGGACAACAGAACTGCAAGCAGCACATGATAAACTAGACAAGGCCAGAGAAGATGCAGAGGGTAATCCCTGTCATGAAAACCACTTCACGCTACAACAAACTAAAGCCAGGTATCTACAGACCAAGCTGGAGGCCAAAAGAAGAAGCTGGAGGGAAAAGAAGGCAGGGTTTAATTTAGAGAGAGACACCACAAAGCTATGGAGACTGACTAAAGCACTGAATGATGAGGGTGTCGGGGGAGAGAAGATTACTGTTGAAGAAGATGGACAAACACTGACAGGAAAGATGGCTGCAGATGCCTTTGCGAAGGCATATGCAAAAGAAAGCAACATATCTATACCACGAATGCATCAAAAAGAGGTTAGAAAAGAGCAAAAGGAAAGAACAGACACCAACACTCACGATGCAATGAAAGTTGACATTAGTTTAGCAGAACTGAAGAAGGCTATCCGCCAATTGCAGAAGAAGAAATCTCTCGGGCCAGATGCCAACACCTTGGTAATGCATCTCTTCGCAAGCTGCTAGACATCTTTAATCTCAGTTGGACCAATGGAGAGGTTCCTCAGTGCTGGAAGGAAGCCAGAATGACTCCTATTCTGAAAAAAGGGAAGAACAAGACGAAAGTGCTGAGCTACCGTCCTATCAGTCCTACAAGCTGCATATGCAAGACCATGGAGCGCATCATCAACCAGCGGTTGGAGTGGTACCTGGAGTCGGAGAACATTATAGTTTCAGAGCAGGCTGGCTTCAGAAGATACAGGAGCACAGAAGATCAAACAACACATCTTGCACAGGTCATAGAGGGCACTTTTCAAGCCAAGAAGGTGATGCTAGCTGCCTTTATCGATCTGCAGAAGGCATTTGACAAGGTGTGGAAGGATGGCCTCCTCGTGAAGCTCCGGCGCACAGGCATCGGTGGCAACATGTTCCGATGGACCAAGTCATACCTACACAATCGCAGAGCTAGGGTGCTGGTAGATGGACAATCTGGACAGAATGTATTGCTGAGACAAGGGGTGCCACAAGGCGGAGTATTATCACCAACTCTGTTCATACTCTTCATTAATGACATTGTAGCAGAGCTGCCCAATGGAATCCAAGCAGCCCTCTATGCAGATGACCTCGTACTCTGGTGCACCGAGGAGTACACAACAACTGCCACGTACAGAATGCAGCTCGCCTTGGACAGAATTACAGCTTGGGCCAATCGCTGGTGTATTACCAGCAACAAAGAAAAATCATCAGCCATGCTATTCTCACTGTCCACCAAAACCAAGGTTGGCAATCTGACACTGGGTGGTACTCCACTCGAGTACGAGGACCAGCAGACATACCTGGGAGTCACCTATGACAGAAGATTAACATGGAAGGAGCACATCCAGAATGCAGAGGCAAAGGCCAGAAGAAAGCTAAACATCATGAGGAAGCTGGCAGGAACAAAGTGGGGTGCCAATGAAAGGATCCTCAAGACCATCTACCTAGGTGCCGTACGACCACACCGTGAGTATGGATCCAGCTCCTGGATGACAGCAGCTAAATCTCAACAGAACCTCGACAGAGTACAAAACCAGGCACTGCGCATCATCACTGGTGGAGTGAGATTAACACCAATAGAAAAAATGGAGCAGACAACAGGCATCCCCCCCCCCCCACACTTAGCAAAGGAAGGGAATGCAAAGCACTGATCCAAGCTGCAACGTTCAGATCGTTCAACAGCCACCCGATGAAGATCAGGCAAGCACAGCTGTCATCAGGAAGACTTAAAAGATCAAGTTTTGTGAAAGAGACAAAAGCACTTCAAAGGAAACACCAAGAAATGTTGCCAGCACAAATAGAAGACCCAAACCACACCCTTGATCCGCCACCCTGGGAACTAGAGAGCATAGCTATTCGCACCACAGTACCTCATCTCACAACCAAAGATGAATACAGTGATGTGAGCAAGAAGGCCATGCTGGAAGAAATGTACCCTCAGGAGACATGGATAAGGATCTACACAGATGGACCAGCCAAGGTGCAATTAGGAGCGGAGGTGCCGGACTGCACATACAGTATCCAAACGGACAACATGAGTCAGCTGCAATACCGACAGGTAAACACTGCACAAACTACAGAGCTGAAGTCGAAGCACTGGTTCATGCAGCTAATACCATCAGCAGAACAGCAGACCCTATTGCACAGATTGTCTTTTTATCTGATGCCCACTCCGTCCTTGAGGCTATCACCAAAGGTAAGCTGCCACAACTTGAGGAAGCACTACAAACCATCAAATGCTTTCGAATAGCACTGCAGTGGATCTCCTCACACTGTGGAGTCCAAGGAAATGAGGAAGCAGACAAGATGGCAAAGGTGGGTGCAGAAGAGAATCAGACAGAAAACATGGTTACGCATACAGAGATGAAGGCTATCATCAAGTCACTCTATAGAACACCTCAATCAGAAGATGCCTACCATTATCTCTCGAGGCCAGAGCAAGTGACCATTTTTCGTCTCAGAACTGGACACATGTACAGGCGGTTCCACCTTACGACATCGCCCGCTTGTCCTTGTGGAGAAGCAGAACAGACCACAGAGCACATACTTCACTGTTGCAGTACGTATCAGCTGCTGAGAGAAGCGATCTGGCCTTTGTCAACCTCTTTCCTTGAAAAGCTGTATGGGCCTGTGGAAGAACTGCAGAAAACCACAGATTTCATCTTGAGAACGGCTCTCCAAGTGTGATACCAGCGATGGAAAAGAAGAAGAAGATATGATGTCATAATCAACTACATGACATGTAGGATAATGTCATAATCAATTATGTCATGAATGATGCAGCTAAGATCATCACATCCGTTTAATTGATGATGGACTAAGTAAGCATTGTTGAACGAATTGTATGTCTACTATTTAATAAACATGCTGTTGAATATTTTGAAACTAATTTGAGCTTAGCTAAAAATAGGCACGGCATAGCTAAAACTGAATTCCTCCATTGGAAGCCGGGGTCTGTCGCTTGTCAAATAGATTAGAGATGCAACAAGGTAAACGGTGAAGAGCACTGGTGAGATTTTGAGTCAAATTTTGTAAAAAAAATAAGAGCGCTGATTTGACCACGCTTAGTCCTTTAATGGTCAAATTTGGTCAAGAGAATAAAACTATTTGCTTGTTGAATGTCCATTTACAGGCAAAGATAAGACAATTTTTGAAAAGTTACCATTAGAATGACTGGCTCATATAATCGAGCCAGTCATTCTAGGGGTAAATTTTCAAAAATAGTCTTATCTACGCCTGCAAATGAACATTCCTCAAGATCACTGCAGAGGCCTGATTTGGCCGGCTTGACCATTAAAGAGGTAATTTTGTATGTTGCCAGTAGAAGTGTTACTAGACATGGTTTCATTATTGTCACAATCAGTTTGATTGATGAATTGAAGAATCTGTGGTCTCTTCACTTTAATGGCATCAAATGCACAAATAGCACTACACATATTCTCATATTTCCGGATTGCTTCACTCTATTATGACTAAACTTGGACACAGTGAATACAAAACAATAATATTATATTGTGAAAGGTCAAGCTCATTGTTGCTATAGGATAAAAGCTTTTTAGTTAGGTTTTTGTATCTAAAGCCACATCCTGACCATTATTTCTGGATGGGTCAAGATTACTTGAAATGAACTTATATGATTACATATACTGAGAGGATACAATACAATGACATGGAAAACATCAATGTCCAAGGCCATTGTCACCTTAGTGTAAAACTCTGTTTTTCAAAATTATTTCCTGTTTAGCCAATCCTGCTTTTATCTCAGGATCAAGTAAGCTTATTGAAACTACAGTTACCTCAACCAATAGGAACAGCATAATGACATTGAGACTTATACGGTCAAGGTCATGGTCTAATTTTACAGTTAGATGTGCCCTATTCTTCAAGATTAACTGGGTAGAAATGATTACATATAAGGTAACAAAGCAGCACAATGGCAATCGGGTCATGAGGTCAATGCCATTGCAGCCTTATGATCAAAGTGGTATATATGCCAAGATTTTCGACATGACATTATGTTAGTTCAGAATTGATCTCGTTGCTTTATTGACAGGAGACTATGCTGTATGGAGCGACCATCAAGATCCATGAGCCAGTGGGGGTGATTGGAATAGCCTGTCCACTTGTACAACCACTTCTCACCTTTGTGTCACTCTTTGCTCCAGCGATAGTTAGGGGTAACTGTGTTGTCATGGTACCCAATGAGAGACACCCGCTCTTGGCCTTGGATCTTTACCAGGTTTGTATCTGCATGTATTTAGGGTCATCAGAGTCTACCTTTATTTACTCTCATTAGAGTCCACCTGTATTTGCGCTCATCAGAGTTAGAATCGGAAGTAAAACATTCATTTAGTCCTTTCTTGGCCAAGTAATGCAATATGATTTCTCAGTGGATGTCAATTTGTGGGACAAGAGAATATGTTTACAAATTTACTACTGGAATGGCTGGCTCGTGCCAATAAATTTTCAAAAATTATCTCTTGGTCTGCGAATTGACATTCCTCAACATAATGGGTGACGTGTTTTGACCAGCTTGAACTTTAATTAAATCATGTTATCACTGATTTAAGCTCTTATACAGCCTGACATAAAATATATGGGTATACCCTACTATATCAAACTTTTCAAAACAGTTTTTCACAAACACAATGATTGAGATGTTATTTTAGCAATAGCCACTAGTCGATTATGACACCACAGAACTCATCAGGCAAAGGAAGTTAACATATATACAATGATGAATTTCAGTACATGCTACATGAAGCCACTTGTCTATATTGTGGGATGTTATCAGAGATATAATTTCAAGTTACTCATCTACAAAGACCTGTGCTTCTCTCCATTGATCAGACATTTTGGATGGTTACAATAGGTGATTATATATTTTTTTCACCAGATATTTGACACATCTGACCTTCCCGGTGGAGTGGTGAATATAATCACAGGTGATCGGGATCACTGTACCAAGTACCTGGCAGAACACCAAGATGTGCAGGCAATGTGGTACTTTGGTACGGCAGAGGGAAGCAAGTTTGTTGAGTATTCATCCACCGGGAACCTAAAGCGCACCTGGGTGGACTATGGTTTACCGCGAGACTGGTCTAATCCAGAGCAGGGTCAAGGAGAGGAATTTCTTTACCATTCGGTCCAGGTTAAGAATATCTGGATCCCTATGGGAGATATCTATGCAAATTAACCCTACACTATATTCCTGTACGCAGATTTAACCCTTTACCACTCATATCAGCCAAAAATAGCTTCTACAGTGGTCTTGAGAAATATCAATTTGCAGACCAAGAGAAGACTATTTTTTTTAATTTACCACTGGAATGACTGGCTCGATAACCGAGCCAGTCATTTCAGTGCTAAACTTTCAAAAATAGTCTTCTCTTGGTCTGCAAATTGGCACTTTCTTTGAAAAAATTTAAATTTTCTTGAACAAATTCAAGGCTTAAAGGGTTAATATTCTATCATGTTAACCCTTTAATGGTTAAGTTGACCAAAATGGGCTTCTGCATGCCAAGAGAATATTTTTGAAAATTTACCATTATAATGACTGAGTTAATAACAGAGCCAGACATTTTAGAGGTAAATATTCATCGTCTTCTCGTGGTCTGTAAATGGACATTGATAATCAAAAGATCTGATTTTCTTGGCCAGTCTAAACCAGTAAATGGTTAAAGCTGACATGCTGTTTTAACCCTTTCACCGACAAATCCCGGAAAAAATATACGATATAAAACTTATTCTGTTGAACATTTTGAAATTAATTTGACTGGCTTCCAGTCAAATTAATTTCAAAATGTTCAACAAGTTTTCTGCATGGTTGCCTTGAAAATGAGAACTGAAATGGTGAATTCATCAGTGAGAGAGTGAAAGTATTGAATACTAACCAATACCAATGTTATGATAGTTATGTTATAAGTCTGGCACTAATGATAACACAATTCAAAGATAGTATCATTTGAGACTACTGAAGCGATTCAGTTTCTGACATCATAATCAAATACATCACTTGTTTTGCCGACGTCACAATCAAAATGACGTAAGACTGTCATGGAAGTGACAATGGTCCATCACTCTCAAGTCGCTGACATAATCAAGTGTCACTTGTTAGCTGACATCAGAATCAAAATGACAATGATCCTTCATGAACATGTCTGAATTGGATGTCTTTGGTGAATTTACAATATATTAAACATTCATTGAATATTTTGAAATAATTTGACTGGGAGCTATTGCTGCATTAAGTAAATTAGTTATCAAAATATTCAACAGATTACTTGTATAGTTACTTTGAAATTGTGATTCTGTGAATTCAGGGTTCAAAGGTTAAGATAGTTTTGGTGTATTAATTGAAGGAGAAATGTTATTATGTCACTATTATACAACATATCGCAGATAATGCTCATTGATCATTCATGAATGGGCCTATAATCGCTATAATCCAGTCAATCTACCTAAAGAAATAACTCGACCTGGAACAAATTGAAAAAGAATTTTTTTACTTGTCTGGAATTTGCGGGAACCCCAAGTCTAACATATCAATTCAATTGCCAAAGTGCAATTTGTAGAAAGGGGTCAAATTTGCATAATTATGCTAAGTAGCTTTCACCATTATCTGAAAATTGAAATTTTGTTGTACTTTTTAACTCGGCATGCGAACATTGTAGAAATGGTGTCTATACCCATGTTTTCAGGGTGAGAGAATACAATGAGCATTTCTTCTAAACATGTTAAGATGGTGAAAAAGACATGTATTTAAGGTGACTTCATCGCAGTGCCGGTATCAGTTGCCCAAGTCATCTTCATCACGTGTGTTTATGGAGTTAGAACAGCTGACACATTTACCATCATTACAGGCAGATGTGCAATCAAGTCCATGTTTAATACAGGTGCATCTCCACACCACATTCCACTGGATCCAGGGGCCTAGTGCACCATAAAGGCGTTTCTTAGTCAATCGTAAAACCTGTTCTATGGGACGACCTTATCAGATATTACCATAATTTCTCGACTAAAGGCCACCCTCGAATATAGGACGCTGTCCCAAATTTGACCAAAATCCGCCCAAAAAACTTGTATTCAAGTATAAGACTCTGTTAAATTTAGAAAAAACGTACCTTTAAAAAATCGAAAATTGGTATCAAAAATAACCATCACTCAGCGCTTTGTTTAATGCATGACTAAAAATTATCATGGTGGAAGAGAAATTATTAAATAGGACCGCCTAAATATCGTATATCTTCAATAAAGATTGTTTATTACATCAAAATCAATCTAATTTTGGCATAAAATGTCTCCTTGTAAACATAGAAATCGTGTGATAGAAACAGATTGTAATGGCTCTTTTGCGTTTGGAGGCGCTGTGTGATCTTATGCGCTAACAGGAGTTGGTTATCTGGCTCTTTTGTGATTGGAGGTGCTGTGTAATCTTATGCGTTGACGGGAGTTGGTTATAAAACGGGTATGGGAATATTCAGATGGTCACTAGTTGTAATGACTCTTGCGTTTGGAGGCACTGTGTGATCTTATGCGCTAACGGGAGTTGGTTATCAAATGGGTACGGGAACATTCAGTTCCTATCGCGCAATGATGATATATAGCAATTTCCGAGTCCAGAATATTTAGATCCGAGTACTCGCTCTAATTAGAATAAAGATCTTTTGCGATTGGAGGCAAATCACGTGATTTATACACGTATCTTTTCTCGACGCCATTTTATGTCAAATTCTGGATTAATTTTGATGTAATAAGTGATATATATTAAAGAATAAGCAATATTTAGGCGCCTCAATTTAATAATTTTACTTCTGCTTGGTGTTTTTGGAGTATACATTAAACATAGTCCTCAGGCGGCGCGAATTGTCTAGGGTAACATTTAGTTCAATTTCCGTAGTATAATCTGTGACCTTTTAAGAAAAATTTTGACCCAAAAATGTGCGGAAGGAATGTTCTCGATTATAGGACACACCCCCCCTTTCTAATACATGTATTTTGACAAAAAAACTGCGTCCTTTAGTCGAATTTTAATGGTAGACCACGAAAACCATATCTAACAGTAAGCCACTTGAATTGACCATATGAACCCCAAAGTCCAATATTCTAAATTTTAAGATAATCATAGACGTTAACTGTTAAATATTTGAAACTAATTTTGACAGGATCAATATTTGAAATTGATAGGGGGGGGGGGAGTCTGTTGTCATAGTCAGCAGCACCTTACAGTAAATTCATTTTCAAAATGTTAATGGTTAAGATAGAATATGTCTAGTAGGTGGTTGTAGATGGCAGGCTTGATGACCGACCAACTAACGCCTTTATGGTGGAATAGGCCCCAGATGTCTAGCATCTCACCTTCAAACCTATATTTGGTAGTGCACCTGAAGACTGGAACTTCACGGATGCAGATGTTGGTTTTAAATCACATGACTCAATGGCTGAGGCAGCAACAACACCAAAACAAATTAATTTCAAAATATTCAACAGCTTACCTGTATGGTTACCTTGAAATTTAAGTTTTGGGGTTATGGCACTCATTCTATCAGTATTACATTTACAATACTGTGTTATATTATTGTATTATTGATAGCATATTTAGCTATTATGTACTCATACTCGAGCATAAGTTGCTGATTACTCATTTATGATTCACCAATCATTGTGTTAAAATTTAAGAGAAATCGGATCAGTAGTTTTCAAGATAAAACTTTGGGCAGACAGACAGATTTACATACTGGTAGACATGATGGATAATTTTCAAAAATTCCAAGATAGCCACCAAAGAAATTGACCAATCAAAATTCTTGTTTGATATGTTAAAGCCTACTGCCATAGGATCATTCCACCCAAGTTTCATTCAAATTGGGCCACAAATTAAGGAGTAGCGTTTTAAATGGTTCTGGAAAATGTTTAAAAAAATACAAATGGCCACCAAAAAATTTATCAAACAATATCTGAAAAAGTGTTCAGAGCCTACCATAATAAAATCCTTCCAGCCAAATTTGGATATAATCCACCAAGTGGTTATGGAGGAGACAGATATTAATAAAATTTCTGATTTTAACCCCAAAAAAAATTGACCCATTAAAATTGTGAATAGATGTTCTGGAGCCTACAATGATGGGTCTGTCCAGCCAACCATGGTTGAAATCTGTCCAGCGTTTAATGATGAGTAGCGTTTTGACAATTTCCAATAAATTTTTCATAAAATCTAAGGTTTTCACCCCCAAAAATGATCAAATCAAAATGGTGTATACAAATTCTGAAGCCTAGTCCGATATGCTCATTCCAGCCAAAGTAAGTTGAAATCCGCCAAGGGGTTAAAGAGGAGTAGTGTTTTGACAATTTCCAGTAAATCTTTAATAAAATCAAAGATTTTCACTCAAAACAAAAGGCCCAAGGGCCTGTGATGTTCACCTGGACCATTAGCATTTGAACCATTAGCTTTAAATAGACTTGATGGATAGTTTTCCAAAAATCCAAGATGGCGACCAAAGAAATTGACCAATTAAAATTCTTGTTTGGTATGTTGAAGTCTGCCATAGGATCATTCCATTCATGTTTCTTTGAAATGGGCCATTAATTAAGGAGTAGCGTTTTAAATGGTTTTGGAAAATTGTCAAAAATCCAAGATGGCCACCAAAAAATTAACCAACCAAAATTCTAGAGCATACCATGATATAATCCCTCCAGCCAAATTAAGTTGAAATTCGACAAGAGGTTGATGAAGAGTAGCGCTTTGACAATTTCCATTAAATTTTTTATAAAATCTAAGATCCCCCCATCCCCCCCCCCCTGTGAAAATCAACCAATTAAAATTCTGAATTGATGTGTGATGTTGTGGAGCCTACCCAGACAGGGTCCATCTAGCAATCTAGTGTTGACATTCGTCAAGCGGTTAATGATGAGTAGTGCTTTGACAATTTCTAGTATATTTTTCATAAAATTTAAGATTTTCACCAAAAAAATGTACCAATCAAAATTCTGAATAGATGTTCCCAAGCCTACTGCTATAGGATCCTTTCATGCAAATTCACTTGAAATATGTTAAGACGCTAAGGATGAGATACGTTTTTACACTTTCCAATAAATTTTGTACAAAATCTACAATTTTCACCCAAAAAAATTACCAATCAAAATTTTTACATACTAGTTCTGAAGCCTACGCCCATAGAGTCCTCCCAGACAAATTAGGTTGAAATCTGCCAAGCGGTTAATGAAGAGTAGCATTTTTAAACAACAGTTCATGGATGGACGACGGACGCCATGTGTCACAGTAACCTTGACCTTCGACCTTTTGACCCCAACATCATTGTCTGATGCTGTGTTATACGGAAGCATCTACCCAAGTTTGGGCCCAGTATGATTAACCAAACATGAGATATAAAGTTGAGCTAAACGTAAATTGGATGACGCCGCCACCGCCAGACGTGCAGGGTATTACAATAGCTCGGTTTACTTCGTAAAGTCAAAACACGTAAATTATTACCTAAACAAGAATTATATTTTTGTATACTAATCTGTTAATTATATGGCTGCAATTGTTATTTTTGTCTCCTGCGAAGCAGAACGCGAGACGGGTATCACGATTACAATGGTGGCATCAACTTTAAGTTTCTGTGTTAAGCAAACTTTTTTGCCTATATTGCTTGATCCTACTGGAACTAGACATGGATACCTGGTTGCCTGTACCATAAGGAGCTAGCATGATGAAAGCGAGACCACTAGTTCAATGCCATTCTGACCTTGCTATTTGACCTCTGCTTTTCCAACAGTAGGTTTTTGTGTTCTATTGGATGTAAACTTGGATACATGGGTGCCTGTACCATAAGGAGCTAGCATGATGAAAGCGAGACCACTAGTTCAATGCCATTCTGACCTTGCTATTTGACCTCTGCTTTTCCAACAGTAGGTTTTTGTGTTCTATTGGATGTAAACTTGGATACATGGGTGCCTGTAATGTTAGGAAGCAGCATGATGATATTGCGGTCAAGGGTCAAGGTTACTGTGACAAAGAGGAGACAGGAGAGACATTTAATCCCAAAGAATTCTTGTTGATGAATAATTCTGTTTTGTAATTATATGTATAATTATTTTTATAGTGATGTTAAGAATCAATATACATAAATTAAATGAGTTCTCTCATCTTTATCATTCCTAGTCAATTGTTATGAAATTGGCAGTTGATGAGAATGGCTGAGGACAGTCGTTATTGCTAATTACAACCACAAAATATGCAAATTAATATTTTTTTTATAATTATATGTACAATTATTTTTCTAATGATGTTAAGAATCAAATATACATGAATTAAATAAAGCATCTCATCCTTAACATTCCCAGTCTATTGTTATGCAAATGTGAATAGTTGTTAGCTTAACCCTATCTCGAAAATAATCTGACTGGAAGCAACAGTTTTCCTGTACGGCTATAATTTGAAGCTAAACATGACTGTGACTGGTTGCTGCCATGGGCATCCCCCAGTCAAATTAGTTAACGTTTCAAAATAGTCAACAGCTTTCCAGTATAGTTACCTTGAAATTGGGATGTGTTAAAAATTGATTCAAATATCCATACAAAGTGGACAGGGCTTAAACCTTTAACACTCATATCAGCCAAAAACGGCTTCTACAGTGGGCTTGAGAAATTTCAATTTGCAGACCAAGAGTAGACTATTTTTGAAAATTTACCACTGGAATGACTGGCTCGATAACCGAGCCAGTCATTCCAGTGCTAAACTTTAAAAAAATAGTCTTCCCTTGGTCTGCACATTGACATTTAAAAAAAAAAAATTGAAATTTTAGGAATGGGTGGGACATGGCTAGAAATGTATCCCTCAGTTCAGTGAACAAGTGTGTAATATTTGATTTCATTGTGCAACATATCGAGGATCTAATACAAATTGACATTTAGGCTGCGTTCTCACTAGAATTAATCAGGAATAACGCTGGTATACGTTAGTATGGTGTTATTCCTGATTAAGTCTCTAGTGACAACATGGCATAAGTATTAAATTTAACGCACAAGTTCAGAAAAATATCATTTGGAACGAGCTTTAGTGAGTTCCAAATGAGGTATTACTAAATGAGATATATATATATATATATATATATATATATATATATATATATATATACATACACATTTTCACACTGATTTTGGCCGTTTTCACACTGATTTTGGCCATTTCCCTGCCATTGTACAATATCTGTTGAGTGTCGTAGCGCTTCGCTACTACGAGTTCTGACAAATATGCAACAAAATATAGTTATAAATGTAACATCCTATTATCTCGGCTCCTAATTTATTTTTAATTGATTGTTTTTAAATTTCCAAACTTTCTATTAAAATTAATCACAATGTTTCATCATTGCTGCCAGGCGACAACTGCGTAATATATTTCTCGTGAAGTACATCACTAGCGCAGCGACTTTATTAACCTAATGGGATATAAAATGATATGTAATGATTTAATGAATGTTATGCCATGGAATACAAACTGGCTTCTGGGATAAATAGCATATATTTTATTACCCATCTTCTTGTTAGTTCCACATGAACACATGATCAGTCAGATTGCTATTCAATTGGTTCCTATACAATTTGAAAAAGATACCTTATTAAAAATTCTATACATAGCATAGATTCATACAAGGATATTTCAATAAGTTATATACATTTGCTACTATGTCATGTGTATGCCATTGTAAAATTGGTGCTAATTTTGAAAACATTTAGACTGAGAGCCACTGTTGGGAAACCCCTTTTAGCTAAGTATGTTTTCAAAACATTCCAGTATGATAATTTCACCATTTTAATGTTTTTACTGAGATGAAATTGATTTGATGGAGGTTTCTCGTGCCACCGTGTAGTAGATGCAAATCTGTTGTGATTCATCATCAGGGCAAAACATTTATTAACACTATGGTTAAGCCGTCCGGAAACAGTCTTGAGTAATATCGATTTGCAGTCCAAGAGAAAACTAATTTTGAAGATTTACCACTGAAAATACTGGCTCAGTTCATCGAGTGAGCCAGGAATTCTATTGGTAAATTTTCAAAAATAGTCATTCAATAAGGAAATATTTAGATTTTCTTGACCAAAGCTGACCATTAAAAAAGCATTTTCAGATGAATCCAAAGTTCTTCTGCAGGACATCTACTGCATGTCTACAGGGTTCCAAACGAACGCTGTATTGTGTCATCAGTGCGATTTTGAGTCGAACGGTCAAGGTCATGCTGGTCCAATCAGAAAACTGATAATTATGGCAATGCAAAAATATGTTGGAGACTGGACGAAATATGTCTGTGCATCAACGATTTTTGATCGTCATCTTTTTCTTATGTAAAATATTTAATACCAAAGATTCTAGTTTTTGATAATTTTGCTTTGTCTGAAAACAAGACGGCAAATACATAACCGTAACCCTTTAACCCTTTAATGACTAAATTTGTGTCAAGAAAATTAAAATATTTGCCACTTGAATGTACATTCGCAGGCCAAAATAAGACAATTTTTGAAAATTTACCACTCGAATGACTGGCTCATTTATTGAGCCAGTCATTCCAGTGATAAATTATCACAAATTGTCTTATTTTGGCCTGCAGATAGACATTCCTCAGACCACTGCATAGGTCGGTTTTGGCTGGCTTCATCATGAAAGGGTTAAAGTTTACTGGTCAAACCAGCCAAAAGTGGCTCCTACAATGATCATGAGAAATGCCTCTACAAGTGATCATTTACCTAAACTCAACATCCATATAAAGCAAACCTTGTTTCAAAGCGATTTCAAGATTCATATTATCACAGATTCTCGTTCCAGCAAAACTGTGCAGCCGTATATATATATATATATATATATATATGCCGATGTGAAGTCTGTTTGCATTCAATGATAAACTTAGAAAGTTATGTTACTGTTATCTAACACCAAGTGACGCTTGAAGCTGTGGCAAGCAGAGATTATAAAATGAATCGTCATGGAAATCACTCATCAACATCCATTTCACCCAGCGTTGCTCCTGTAGATCTGACACACTGGGATTCACACCATAGTAATGTGGATCCTGCGGAATAAACACAGCCAGTATTACCATCTTTCAAAAGCCACACAGACAGAACAGACATGGCAAGAACATTATTATTCAGAGGACACAGGTCAATGTTTCCAGAAAAAACAAAACAATGTATATTTTGAATGTAATTGGATTGGAAGACATTGCTTCCTAAAGCAGATTGCTGGCTAGGGAAGCAATGTTTTCCAATCCAATTTTGTTCAAAATAGTCAGAAGATCATTTCTTACTAACTAACATATTTCTGGGTTTTTTTGCTTTGGAGACATGTTAAGTTACTTCTGAGCTGTACTGTAGCCATGTTCCATTGGCGTTGTAGCTTTGTATGTAAGATGACTGGAACACATGCCACCACAGGTAACACGTCATCTCTTCAAAGGTCAAATATGGAGGTCATCTGATGGACAGACAAGATAAAGCTATGGAAACGGTCTGCCTTGTTCACCGTGTGAGTAGAACCTGCTAGAATGTTATCCGCATGTGTTTTAAAATTGCTTCTATCCATCACACTATCTTCTCCAAAAACGTGAGTATGAGAACGCAGAAATACAATAGGTTATCTATATTATTGCTGATTGCGAGATGGCATTTATATGAGGGTGACAGGGTCAAAAGTTCAAATAGCATACAAATTTTGTCCGTCACTCTATTGCCTCCGAAACCATTTGTTGGAATTAAACTATTTTTGTCATGTAAGTTATATTTGTGTTGACATTTCCTCAGTGGAATTCAGGTCTCAGTGAGAAAGTTCATATACCCGAAAGGCCAGAATTCAGGAGTCAATGAGAAAGTCCATATATCGAAAGGCCGGAATTCAGGCGTCAGTGACAAAGTCCATATACCCGAAAGGCCGGAATTCAGGCATCAGTGAGAAAGTCCATTATTCCGAAAGGCTGGAATTCAGCCGTCAGTGAGAAAGTCCATATATCGAAAGGCCGGAACTGGGGCCACAGTGAGAGTCCATATACCTGAAAGGCTGGATTATAGGCCTCGGTGAGTCCATAAATCTGAAAGGCTGGAATTCAAGCCTCAGTCCATATACACAGAACACCAGAATTCAGGCCTCAGTGAGAGTCCATATACCCGAAAGGCCAGAATTAAGGCCTCCGTGATTCCATATACCCGAAAGGCCAGAATTCAGGACTGAGTGAGAGTCCATATACATGAAAGCCCAGAATTCAGGCCTCAGTGAGAGTCCATATACCTGAATGGCCGGAATTCAGGCCTGTGAGATTCCATCTACCTGAAAGGCTGGAATTCCCCGAAAGGCCGGAATTCAGGCCTCAGTGAGAGTCCATATACCCGAAAGGCCAGAATTCAGGCTCTGTACATACCTATGGTTATACGCTGATGTCACAGCAAAGCATAAACACATGGAGGCAGTTTTTCCGGCCTTTAGGGTACATGTACTTTCTGACTAAGGTTGTAATAATGGCCTTTCGGGTATATGGGCTAAGTATAATGTTTGATATTAAGATCTTAGCAATGCCTTTCATATAAACTCAGGGTGGGCGTGGCGACGACAGAAATATATTCCTGGTTGAAAGTGTTAATGTATTATGGTGTTAACTCACCAAGACGAGGAGGGCTTGCGGATGTATTATGGTGTTAACTCACCAAGACGAGGAGGGCTTGCGGATGTATTATGGTGTTAACTCACCAAGACGAGGAGGGCTTGCGGATGTATTATGGTGTTAACTCACCAAGACGAGGAGGGCTTGCGGATGTATTATGGTGTTAACTCACCAAGACGAGGAGGGCTTGTGGATGTATTATGGTGTTAACTCACCAAGACGAGGAGGGCTTGTGGATGTATTATGGTGTTAACTCACCAAGACGAGGAGGGCTTGTGGATGTATTATGGTGTTAACTCACCAAGACGAGGAGGGCTTGTGGATGTATTATGGTGTTAACTCACCAAGACGAGGAGGCTTGTGGATGTATTATGGTGTTAACTCACCAAGACGAGGTGGGCTAGTGGATGTATTATGGTGTTAACTCACCAAGACGAGGAGGGCTTGTGGATGTATTATGGTGTTAACTCACCAAGACGAGGAGGGCTTGTGGATGTATTATGGCGTTAACTCACCAAGACGAGGAGGGCTTGTGGATTTATTATGGCGTTAACTCACCAAGACGAGGAGGGCTTGTGGATGTATTATGGCGTTAACTCACCAAGACGAGGAGGGCTTGTGGATGTATTATGGCGTTAACTCACCAAGACGAGGAGGGCTTGTGGATGTATTATGGCGTTAACTCACCAAGACGAGGAGGGCTTGTGGATGTATTATGGCGTTAACTCACCAAGACGAGGAGGGCTTGTGGATGTATTATGGCGTTAACTCACCAAGACGAAGAGGGCTTGTGGATGTATTATGGCGTTAACTCACCAAGACGAGGAGGGCTTGTGGATGTATTATGGCGTTAACTCACCAAGACGAGGAGGGCTTGTGGATGTATTATGGCGTTAACTCACCAAGACGAGGAGGGCTTGTGGATTTATTATGGCGTTAACTCACCAAGACGAGGAGGGCTTGTGGATGTATTATGGCGTTAACTCACCAAGACGAGGAGGGCTTGTGGATGTATTATGGCGTTAACTCACCAAGACGAGGAGGGCTTGTGGATGTATTATGGCGTTAACTCACCAAGACGAGGAGGGCTTGTGGATTTATTATGGCGTTAACTCACCAAGACGAGGAGGGCTTGTGGATGTATTATGGCGTTAACTCACCAAGACGAGGAGGGCTTGTGGATGTATTATGGCGTTAACTCACCAAGACGAGGAGGGCTTGTGGATGTATTATGGTGTTAACTCACCAAGACGAGGAGGGCTTGTGGATGTATTATGGTGTTAACTCACCAAGACGAGGAGGGCTTGTGGATGTATTATGGTGTTAACTCACCAAGACGAGGAGGGCTTGTGGATGTATTATGGTGTTAACTCACCAAGACGAGGAGGGCTTGTGGATGTATTATGGTGTTAACTCACCAAGACGAGGAGGGCTTGTGGATGTATTATGGTGTTAACTCACCAAGACGAGGAGGGCTTGTGGATGTATTATGGTGTTAACTCACCAAGACGAGGAGGGCTTGTGGATGTATTATGGTGTTAACTCACCAAGACGAGGAGGGCTTGTGGATGTATTATGGTGTTAACTCACCAAGACGAGGAGGGCTTGTGGATTTATTATGGCGTTAACTCACCAAGACGAGGAGGGCTTGTGGATTTATTATGGCATTAACTCACCAAGACGAGGAAGGCTTGTGGATGTATTATGGCGTTAACTCACCAAGACGAGGAGGGCTTGTGGATGTATTATGGCGTTAACTCACCAAGACGAGGAGGGCTTGTGGATGTATTATGGCGTTAACTCACCAAGACGAGGAGGGCTTGTGGATGTATTATGGCGTTAACTCACCAAGACGAGGAGGGCTTGTGGATGTATTATGGCGTTAACTCACCAAGACGAGGAGGGCTTGTGGATTTATTATGGCGTTAACTCACCAAGACGAGGAGGGCTTGTGGATGTATTATGGCGTTAACTCACCAAGACGAGGAGGGCTTGTGGATGTATTATGGCGTTAACTCACCAAGACGAGGAGGGCTTGTGGATGTATTATGGCGTTAACTCACCAAGACGAGGAGGGCTTGTGGATTTATTATGGCGTTAACTCACCAAGATGAGGAGGGCTTGTGGATGTATTATGGCGTTAACTCACCAAGACGAGGAGGGCTTGTGGATGTATTATGGCGTTAACTCACCAAGACGAGGAGGGCTTGTGGATGTATTATGGCGTTAACTCACCAAGACGAGGAGGGCTTGTGGATTTATTATGGCGTTAACTCACCAAGACGAGGAGGGCTTGTGGATGTATTATGGCGTTAACTCACCAAGACGAGGAGGGCTTGTGGATGTATTATGGCGTTAACTCACCAAGACGAGGAGGGCTTGTGGATGTATTATGGTGTTAACTCACCAAGACGAGGAAGGCTTGTGGATGTATTATGGCGTTAACTCACCAAGACGAGGAGGGCTTGTGGATGTATTATGGCGTTAACTCACCAAGACGAGGAGGGCTTGTGGATGTATTATGGCGTTAACTCACCAAGACGAGGAGGGCTTGTGGATTTATTATGGCGTTAACTCACCAAGACGAGGAGGGCTTGTGGATTTATTATGGCGTTAACTCACCAAGACGAGGAGGGCTTGTGGATGTATTATGGCGTTAACTCACCAAGATGAGGAGGGCTTGTGGATGTATTATGGCGTTAACTCACCAAGACGAGGAGGGCTTGTGGATGTATTATGGCGTTAACTCACCAAGACGAGGAGGGCTTGTGGATGTATTATGGCGTTAACTCACCAAGACGAGGAGGGCTTGTGGATGTATTATGGCATTAACTCACCAAGACGAGGACGGCTTGTGGGTGTATTATGGTGTTAACTCACCAAGACGAGGAGGGCTTGTGGATGTATTATGGCGTTAACTCACCAAGACGAGGAGGGCTTGTGGATGTATTATGGCGTTAACTCACCAAGACGAGGAGGGCTTGTGGATGTATTATGGCGTTAACTTACTAAGACGAGGAGGGCTTGTGGATGTATTATGGCGTTAACTCACCAAGACGAGGAGGGCTTGTGGATGTATTATGGCGTTAACTCACCAAGATGAGGAGGGCTTGTGGATTTATTATGGCGTTAACTCACCAAGACGAGGAGGGCTTGTGGATGTATTATGGCGTTAACTCACCAAAATGAGGAGGGCTTGTGGATTTATTATGGTGTTAACTCACCAAGACGAGGAGGGCTTGTGGATGTATTATGGTCTTAACTCACCAAGACGAGGAGGGCTTGCGGATGTATTATGGTGTTAACTCACCAAGACGAGGAGGGCTTGCGGATGTATTATGGTGTTAACTCACCAAGACGAGGAGGGCTTGTGGATGTATTATGGTGTTAACTCACCAAGACGAGGAAGGCTTGTGGATGTATTATGGTGTTAACTCACCAAGACGAGGAGGGCTTGTGGATTTATTATGGTGTTAACTCACCAAGACGAGGAGGGCTTGTGGATGTATTATGGTGTTAACTCACCAAAACGAGGAGGGCTTGTGGATTTATTATGGTGTTAACTCACCAAGACAAGGAGGGCTTGTGGATGTATTATGGTGTTAACTCACCAAGACGAGGAGGGCTTGTGGATGTATTATGGTGTTAACTCATCAAGACGAGGAGGGCTTGTGGATGTATTATGGTGTTAACTCACCAAGACGAGGAGGGCTTGTGGATGTATTATGGTGTTAACTCACCAAGACGAGGAGGGCTTGTGGATGTATTATGGTGTTAACTCACCAAGACGAGGAGGGCTTGTGGATGTATTATGGTGTTAACTCACCAAGATGAGGTGGGATTGTGGATGTATTATGGTGTTAACTCACCAAGACGAGGAGGGCTTGTGGATGTATTATGGTGTTAACTCACCAAGACGAGGAGGGCTTGTGGATTTATTATGGCGTTAACTCACCAAGACGAGGAAGGCTTGTGGATGTATTATGGCGTTAACTCACCAAGACGAGGAGGGTTTGTGGATTTATTATGGCGTTAACTCACCAAGACGAGGAGGGCTTGTGGATGTATTATGGCGTTAACTCACCAAGACGAGGAGGGCTTGTGGATGTATTATGGCGTTAACTCACCAAGACGAGGAGGGCTTGTGGATGTATTATGGCGTTAACTCACCAAGACGAGGAGGGCTTGTGGATGTATTATGGCGTTAACTCACCAAGACGAGGAGGGCTTGTGGATGTATTATGGCGTTAACTCACCAAGACGAGGAGGGCTTGTGGATTTATTATGGCGTTAACTCACCAAGACGAGGAGGGTTTGTGGATGTATTATGGCGTTAACTCACCAAGACGAGGAGGGCTTGTGGATGTATTATGGCGTTAACTCACCAAGACGAGGAGGGCTTGTGGATGTATTATGGCGTTAACTCACCAAAACGAGGAGGGCTTGTGGATTTATTATGGTGTTAACTCACCAAGACGAGGAGGGCTTGTGGATGTATTATGGTGTTAACTCACCAAGACGAGGAGGGCTTGTGGATGTATTATGGTGTTAACTCACCAAGATGAGGAGGGCTTGTGGATGTATTATGGTGTTAACTACCAAGACGAGGAGGGCTTGTGGATGTATTATGGTGTTAACTCACCAAGACGAGGAGAGCTTGTGGATGTATTATGGTGTTAACTCACCAAGACGAGGAGGGCTTGTGGATGTATTATGGTGTTAACTCACCAAGACGAGGAGGGCTTGTGGATGTATTATGGTGTTAACTCACCAAGACGAGGAGGGCTTGTGGATGTATTATGGTGTTAACTCACCAAGACGAGGAGGGCTTGTGGATGTATTATGGTGTTAACTCACCAAGACGAGGAGGGCTTGTGGATGTATTATGGTGTTAACTCACCAAGACGAGGAGGGCTTGTGGATGTATTATGGTGTTAACTCACCAAGATGAGGTGGGATTGTGGATGTATTATGGTGTTAACTCACCAAGACGAGGAGGGCTTGCGGATGTAAACAGACACCAAGAATGCCTTTAGATGAATTATCTGAATCACCACCTGCAAAGTCAAAAAGCATATCTTCATAAATATTAATCAAGCATTCTGCAGAATTAAATGTCTCATCATGGCTGATAAACATCAGAGTTTAATCAGCTGGACATTTGACCTTGAAACCTCAATGTCATAACGCCAATTCCTAACAGCATAGGGAACAATATAAGTCGTTCCAATGGGTTAGACGCAGCTGAGCGGTTTTGTTAAAATCAAACATTTTAATATGTAAAAACACAATTTTGTACCACGGTTACAGTGATCTTGACATTTGACCGCATGACATCGTCACTATTGCAATAGCATTGTTTCTTAAGAGATTAAGTAACCAAGTTGTGTTCCAATAGATTTAATGAAAATAATTCTGAAAAATAAGCCAAGTTTTGCTAAAAGCAGAATCTTAGCATTGAGTTGACGTCATAAAAAGAGTGGTGCCTGGGTCTAACTTTTCTGCTTGATAGGTGAGACAAAACAAACAGATGCATCTTTATGAATGATTTTTAGCTCAGCTGACTGGCTGAGAAGTCAGCCGAGTTAAAATATGATTCATAATGATGAATCTGTTTGTTTATACCGGTCACTGTGACCTACTTTTCATGATTCACTGAATATCATAGCAAATTCCTGTCTGACCTGTAGTCCCAGGAGTTTTTCATCCGCAGTAACCAAACTTGCGCTACAGTACAATTGTGTAATGTATCTAAAGTAGGTCACTGTGACCTACTTTTCACAGTTCAATAAAAATCACATAAATTCTTGCTCAGTCCATATTCTCATGAATCTTCCACCTATAGTTAACAATCTTGGGTTTTGGGTGTGTCTTAGGCTAAGTCTGTGAGGTGTATCATAAGTAATGTACCTCTCATGGTTCATGCAACATTACAGGGATATTTAGGTCATGGTGGTGCGGGCGAATCTACAGTGCATCAATAAGATTATAGTTTCCTTATTAGAACCAATAAATACATATAGCCAGAACATTTAGAATTATTTTCAACTATTTAGACCAGATGTGTTCCGATCCCATATAGAATTAACCCTTTAATGGTCAAATTTTCTCAAGAAAATAAAGAATATTTGCTTATTGAATGTCTACTTGCAGGCCAAGAGAAGACTATTTTTAAAAATTTACTGACTGCCTCGTTTATCGAGACTAGCTCGTTTATCGAGCCAGGCATTCCAGTGGTAAATTTTCACAAATTGTCTTCTCTTGGCCGGCAAATGGACATTCCCCAAGACCACTACAGAGGCTGCATTTGGCCAGCTTGACCATTAAATGGTTAAGTATATGCCACGCATGAAGGCTCAGGAGCAGGTGAGCATCAAAGACCTTGGGCCTCTTATTCAGTGTTTCAAAACACTCATACATTCACACACAGTCAGTCACGCACGCACACGGGCACTCAATGGCTTAAAGAAAATATGCTATTATATATTTACCCATCATAATAGGTGAGGCAAAGTGTTGAAAGTGAGTGATTAATTGGTCCAAATATTCAGGTAAATGAACACCTTTAGTAATGTGGATAATCTTACAGGGTACCTGCGAGAAAAACAATCTAAAATTAGATTTCAATAGGGGTAGTACGAAATAATATGCGGCTAGTGGTGCATAGACATTTCTCTATGCGGTTAGTGGTGCATAGACATTTCTCAAGACCTCACCAGAAGCCATTGTTGCCTGGCTTGATTATTAAACACCACAATGTAATACCATGCTACAGGTCAAGGTCGTCCACATTGGCTGATGCTACAGGTCAAGGTCATCCACATTGGCTGATGCTACAGGTCAAGGTCGTCCACATTGGCTGATGCTACAGGACAAGGTCATCTACATTGGTTTATGTGATGGTATATCTTTAACCATTTAACACCATATTTTTGAAAATTTATCACTGATGACTGGCTCAGTTATAGAGCCAGCTATTCTAGTGGCAATCTCTTGGTATCCAAATGGACATCTCTGAGGCCCGCTACAGAAGGCGTTCTGGCCGGTTTCAGTGTTAAAGGGTTAAGATAATTATATCGACATGTTTTAAGCAATGACATCATTCGTGCCCCCCAACCCACCCCACCCCAATGACATGTCTGTCTAATACCATGTGTAAATATTACTACGTAATAGAGAAATCTGATCTCTCACTGAAGTATATGACTTAATCATGTCACATGTAGACTGATGTCACAATCAAAATGCGCATTGAATGATGTATCTAGCTCTTTCATGAACATTGAATAGTCTTTTAAGTGTATGAATTGTATGTCTTTACTATCTAGTAAACAGTCTGTTGGATATTCTGAAACTAATTATTTGACTTGACACTGTTGCTAGCCATATGCAGAATAAGCACCCAGTCAAATTAGTTTCAAAACATTCAACAGCTTACATGTATAGTTACCTTGATATTGGGATTCTAGGAGTTTAGGGTTTGATCGATCCCAACGTGGGCAAAGAGTTGGTGGAGCTTAGCTAGAATTGGGCGGGGCATAGCTAGAAATAGATCCCAGTGTATTATATAACATGCAGGTTTTCTTACATCATACAATGTGTCGAAAATAAGGCACACTTCAAAACTTCCAATCCACTGTCGCGATTCCACGAAACTTGCTGGCTTGTCTTTGATGTCGGTCAACATTTGCTGGATTTCAAGTATAGAAGGAACTGGAGGAACATGTTGGTGTTCGTCATTTGAATTAAGATATTGCTGTTTCCGGACCCAGGAACAGAGAGTTTGCAGTGTTCTGTAGCCACAGCCCCAGCCCTGAAATTTGCATATATACAAGATGTACTGTGCATACTCTACGTTCCCTGATCTCAATGACTGCCTCTGATGGCACTAACAACTGGTCAGTACAGACAGGTGGTTGCTAACGACAGGTGGTTACTAATGACCAGTGGTCAGTCACTCAACACTTGTAGTCTTTACACCTTCATGAATTTTTGCCGTTATCGTGAGAAATGTCCATTCGCAAAATAATATTTTAGACAACTTAACACTGAAATGACTGGCTCCATAAGTGAGGCAGTCAATCCAGTCAAAAATTTTCAAAAATATTAGTCTCCCTGTCTGCAAATGTCTGAGTAAATTTCCAATCTCTGGACTGATTTTGACAAAACATGGAGTTAATACAAGCTAGTTCTCAAAATAACTTAATTTTGGGTCAATTTGTCCTGGCTGTGGTTCATTCATAGCTCTGAATTGTGCCTGCTTGCGCTACAACACCACTATGCTGGCATACAAAGACAGTTGATCTCTTTGGAAGAGTACACTGTCTGTCTGCACACATGCATGCACACAGTATATACTAAACCTGTGAGGTCTGGCTTACAGCCATATCAGTTTCGATATGACCTTTCATATTGGTTTTATGGGTTACTTCTTCTAGGTATATTTCAAGAAAATGGCTCAACCTCGAAAATTGGCATGCGACTTCTATTAAGGATGTGGTTATTATTGGGCGATATATGGTACTACAAATAATACCAATTTGGGAAGATAGAGTACAAAACTAGATTGATCGGTCGATGACACGTCATTGCAAATCCCCACATTCACTGCTTTGAACTTTTGACACCCCTCCCCCAACCCACCCCTGGGGGAGGAGCCAAATTTAAATGTCCTTTTGCGCTCCACAATCATATGGGTAACTCACATACCAAATTTGGTTGAATTTCCTCCAACAGTGTGAGAGGAGTTGCATTACAATCAATTTCATGACCTTTTGACCATACATCTCACCCACTGGGGGCTGGGCCAAATGTAAATGTCCTCATCCACTCCACATTGATATGAGTATCTCACATACTAAATTTGGTTGAATTCTGTCCAACATTTTTGGAGGAGTTGCATTACAATCAATTTCTTGACACTTGGACTGCACCACCACCCACCCCTGGGGTGGGGCCAAATCTAAATGTGCTCATGCACTCCATATTGATATGGGTAACGGACATACCAAATTTGTTTGTATTCCATCAAACAGTTTTGGAGGAGTTGCATGACAATTAATTTCTTGACCTTTTGACCCCATCCCCCACCCAAAGGAGGCGAGGCCAAATGTAAATGTGCTTATCTACACCATATTGATATGGGTAACTCACATACCAAACTCATGAGTGAATACTGAACACCTTTTCCACTACACACTACAAATCACAAATTATTGCGTACAATAAACTGAGACTATATGTAAACCGTTCTAGCTTGCGTTGGTAATTCTGCACTTACCCGATCATCCACCCCATCACAGCCATAGTGGTAATAATCATATCCTCCTCTGGTCAATGTAACATCAGGATTGGATGACTCACCTGGAGCTACGAGTCCCAGGTGTACATTGTCCAATAGCTCACTCGACATGAGTGCTGATAACACAAAAACAGACAAACACTTCAAACATAATATACACGTCATAAAATGTATCCTGGTTTAGGGTCAAAGTGAGGTGGTGATAGCTCAGGCATCAATGTATAGAGGCTAAAAAATTAATGGATGTATGTATGTATGAATTTATATGGCACCAATTCCTGAAAACTGCTCAAACATTCTTTACACAAATAACTGGTTACAGAAATGCTATTTTATACAAATATGTTTTCAAAAGTGATTTGAACTGTTCAATTTTGTGGCAATTTCGGATATGGGGTGGAAGACTGTTCCACAGTTAAGCGCCAGCTTTAGCCAAACGCGTATTGACCAACCATTAGGTTTCATCACAACCATAGCTACCTGAGGATTGTATCAATGATCAGACACCTGGAGATTGTTTGAAATATGTCCTTCCTTCCTGTTGCCTCGCTCTACCTAGGAGTATAATTATGAATCCAGTTCCTCAGTCAATCATATGACATCATAATCAACTATGTGACGTATAGGCTGATGTCATAATGAATTATGTCATGAATGACTCGATTTAGGCTGTCTTAAGGTATATGCTTAGTAGGCTGTCAGGTTGTGTGAATAGCATGTTAATACTATTTAATAAACATGCTGTTGAATAATTTGAAACTAGTTTGACTGGGCGCTGTCAAATTAGTTTCAAAATATTCAACAGCTTACCTGTATAATTTTCAGGAAATTGAGATTCAGAGTGCACGGATCAAGTGGAGCTTAGCGATGGGCAGGGCATAGCTAAAACTGGATTCCCCCACTGGACTCCAAAAGCTGTGTTACCCGTGATGGACTGACATCCTGTTCTGGACCATTAGCATTTGGAAGATTTGCATTTAAATATACATGATTCTTTAAATTAAACAAGATGGCCATAGGATCGTTCAGCTAGATTTGGTTGAAATTGCTCAAAGTAGTAAGAAGAAGCAATTTGACAATGTCCGGGAAATGTTTTAATAAAATGTAAGATTTGTACCCAAAGATTTGTGAACCAAAATTCTGAATGGAAGTTCTAGAGCCTATTATCATAGGATCCTTTTGGCCAAATTTGCTTGAAAATCAGTTAACTTGATAAGAAAAAGCGTGAGCTAGTAATAACTAAGTGAACTGACCATTAAATATTTTGTTTGATACATGATACATCAAACTATCTTTGCTTCCTAGTGAATCCTGGTCATTTCACTCTGATTCCCATTTGCACCCTGAGTTATTTCACCCATATTCTCATTTGCCCTGGATCGTTTCGCACCCTATAGATGCAGAACAGGAGGTGAGGTGGAAGAGTTAGGGAAGGAAATGCCTCGCGAGTGTCACAATATCATAAATTGTATTAAATCATCATTTGAGTGAGCAGCAGGTGTCGCTGTTTCATGGCTTTTCAATCAATGGATTTAAACACCATCTCACTGATAACTGTTGCTGTGCGTATCACGTTGTTGCCTACTATCTACTTAATAAATAATAATGTTAATAAACATTACTTTTATGTTTCAGATCGAACGAGACTGAACATGTGGCAAGAGATTACAGTAGTTACATGGAATCTAAACTGGTTAGCCTATCAGCGACGAGTGTATATTCCACAGAGACATTGTCAGACATGTTGAACAACAAGGTGATAGATGGTGTCTCCAATAGCAGTAAACGTGTACGACCGAATAGCAACACAGATGTAGAATCTTTGGACAGTCCACGCACCAGTACACACATGAATCCGAACAAGAAACCATCAATTTAAGAGGAATTTGTGAGTACATACAAACTGTGGCGTAATAATGCGTGTAAACACACCAGAATACAGTTACAGATAGAGAAGCTTGAAACACAGCTAGAACATGATGAGGTAGCAGCATTGTTACAATTTTACATCAAGTACTGCGCTCCTACTGATGACTCTGATTTCAGAACACATTGGGACAAAATTGTGCATAACACCAACCTTGACTAGTATCCAAACTATATGAACTAATAAAGGCCCGTTACATCACTTTATGAAATGCATGCACTGCCTGAAAGCAGGTTTCCACACCCAGGTGGAGAACAAAGATGTCTGTCGAGAAGCGGAACAAGCTGTTCGCTCTACGGTACTATGCACACGCGAACGGCCAGTCAATCCACCCAAATGCAGGAGGGAAACTCTACCACAATATGAAAAATGCAATGTCAAAACGAAACGAACCAAACTGGAAGACACTGCCAGAAACAGAACGGGCAAAAATGTTCAAAACCAAAGGAGAAACTTAGCAAAACAAACACAATCTGCAACAGCAATCAAAAGCAAAAGAAATACAGACAAGCGCAAAGAGAAAACTATCCCAACAGGTGTACAAACTCTTAGCGACTCTCACTTAATGATAAACTCTAATTTTAATATTACTGATATCATCATTTCACCAATTTCATACATTGCTGCTATCTCCAAAATACTTACATTAAATGTGTTCAGGTCATATAAAGGGTGTACACCGATCTTGGCCGCCGTAGGATCTTGGCCGCTAGTATACGATCTTGGCCGCCTGGTCTATCTAGTATTCTATATATCTATGTTTTGTTTACACCTATGATTGGGTGACGATATACCTTTCAGATCGCATACATTGCCATCATCATCATGTATTGTCGCCACACGTTATCATCAACATCGTTAACGAGATTATCATCATTACTTTTTTTTAGGTGCTCCTGATGTTGAAGAACTGGATTTGAGGAAACAGTCAAATTATCTTCAAAATATTAAACAGAATTCTCATAACATTGAATAAAAGGGTCTATGTTTCTGATATCTATGGATATTGTTAGACTCATGTGACTGACACGCATACTTATACTTACGGCCAAGATCGGTACACTAGCGGCCAAGATCATATGGCGGCCAAGATCTGTGGTGACCATATAAAGATACTCATTCATTTCAACCAAACCATTTGTTGTTAACCTTTCCAAACTCGCAGTTAATGACACACTGAGATCAACACTTGGATTCTGTCCTACCATACTTGAACCCAACATGGGCAAACTCCACTCTGACCTCACTAGGTTCTTTAGAAGACTTCGTTTGAAACATCATTTCCAGCATCCACCCTCTTACTGGGCGGACTTTACCTTAGACACTCCAGCAGAGAATAATAGAAGGGGGGGGGGGAGAGATTGACGATATAGCCGACTACCTGTTGTGTACATGCGAAATCTATGTGTTATTTGAAAATAAATAATTTAGGAATCTTGAATGGTCTTGAAGTTGATGATGATGATGCCATTCGAGATTCACGAAAATAGGTGGCTGAATGTTTTATCCGCTTTACACATGGTATTCTTAAAATAGATATGTTAGAACCGTGTCCGACTTACTATCCTTAGTGTGATAAACTTGTGCTATATATGATCTATTCCTTAAAATTAAATAACATATGTTTATCGAAATCTGGTGATGTTTATTTGGTTTCGGTTTCGTTTATCGTAACAAATCCTGAATACGGAACGACAATTTGGTTTAACTGAAAAGTGCTCATCAACAAATGCAGTCTTCTTATTAATCATAATAATCATAATCATAATCATAACATGTACAGCTTTTAAGGACATTGTATCCTATTATCAGCTAATTCAATAAATTTGGTGATGAGCTACATTATCTAATAGCCATTTTTGGATTACATGGTTTATCTAGAGCTCTATAATTATAGTATACAGGATGTTGAATAAATAGTTTATCTAGTCTGGTTTTAAAACTATTTAGAGATGGAGCTTTAACAACTTCAGGCGTCAGGGAGTTCCACCAGTCTATGACATGGTTAGAGAAAAAGCTGTGTCTAAGGGATGTATTTGCTCTTGGTTTTAGTAATGTAAATTTATGACCTCTAGTTCTCTTTCTTGGACGGATAATTAGAAGTTTTCTAGAGTCCACAGTATACAGGTTATGCATGTACTTATAGACATTTATAAGATCCCCTCTTATTCTTCTGTATACTAGACTTGGTAGTTCTAAATATTCTAATTTTGCCTGGTAATTTAGATTTTTTAAGTTGTGCACCATTTTCATAGCTCGTCTCTGAATTTTTTCAAGTTTTTCTGCTTGTTTCCATGTGTTTGGTGACCATACAGGGGCAGCATACTCCAGGTGAGAGCGTATTAATGTTGGATAAAGTTTCATGAACAGGTCTTCATCTATATATTGGAATGTACGCCATATTATGCCTGTCATTTTATTAGCCTTGGAAGTTATCTTCTCTATATTGCTCTCAAATGTTAGTTTTGTATCTATTGACACGCCTAGGTCATTGATTATATTTTCGTCATGTAATTTTAGGGTTTTCCCATCATCTATCATTTGATAGGAAGTATTAAAGTGATTATGGCCTATGTGCATTACAGAACATTTTTGAGGATTAAATTATTAAGTGAAACTTTTGCTGAAGCCATGGATAACAAGACTCACCAGTACATTACATTCACGGATGCGAGTAAGGCCTTCGACATTGTAGACCATGACCAAGACTATACCCACATCCTTATCCAATGTGGTGCTCTGTATAACTATAGGAAACACAGTTTACAAGGTATAAAAACTGCAGTGACCGAATGCTGTGGTTCCCATCACTCGGACATCTTTAGTAGTGACCCTATCCTACTTACTCAACTTATTATTCAATTCAAGAATTCTAGACGCAAGTATTCATGTGCAAATTGTATGCCAATAACACTCCATATAGCCGAATACTTAGAGTGGTGGAAATTACCAGAGAAACTTGACACCACTTTGATAAATAGTAACAACACAGTTACACCATCAAACGACACCAGAACACAATAGAACAACAGAAGACGAGCAATAATAACTCTTCTGAAAACCAGGATGATGTCACAGTTCTTACAGAACTTAATAAAACAACTCCATCAGAACAAACCCCATTGCCACCCGATCGGTTAGACCAAATGACTCTGAATAACATTATAAAGGAAGTCAAGTTATTAAGGCAAGATTATAGAATGGTCACATTACAAATTCAAGACATGCGATCAAATACACCCACAACTAATCCACAAGCACAACTAAATACATATGCGAATGCAGTACGTTCTAATCTAGCACCAAAACAATCACACACAAATAAAATAACCACACACAACAAAATATGGATGTAACACAAAAGCAACCACACAACACTAAAACGACCACACAACAACGAAACAATAATGTAGCCAGGCCAATTTCAGTGCTCAAGAATTATAACACAACATCAAAATCGTCTCACGACACAGAGTTTAATGTAAACAATCATGAGAGCTACTATTCACCCAGGCACTCACCCTCCAAGGCTCCTGGTACCAATCAAACTGATGCTACTTATTATAGTTTGAATAATCTTGGCCAATGATGCCAACCACAAGGAGCAATGATGCACACTGTTGAACATAACTACACAAGAGCTGGAAACTCTAACAATGTTGCTGGTGAGAGAAAAAATGTTCTCATCATAGGTAGCTCCATCCTTCGAAGATTAAGTGGTCAGCGCATGTCCACAAGTGGGACAAATATTAGAATAAGACCATTACGCAGTGCCAAAATCAACGATGTCACCAATGAAATTGACAAATACCTTGGTCCCGCAACTCATGATGCCATTGTTGTGCATGTTGGCAGCAACAACATTCCAAAAGTGATACGCAGCAGATGATAAATGACTACACCACACTCATAGACAAATAAGATTCATCTCACCACAAATACAAATATTTACCTCATCTCTCTTGCCACGTCCACTTAACAAACATGACCACAATCAAACACTTGATTCCAACAGCATGCTTTACTCTCTCTCTGTCGAACACTAGCAGCTACATACATCGACAATGTTCAGCTCTTTTCTGACCCTAATGGGGACATGCACAGGGAGTTATTCTGGGATCACGTACACCCCAATGTTAATGGGACCATAGTTCTTTCAGAAAACATCACAAACTATCTATCTAGCACACTTAGCATATCCAGTCACCACAATCAATCCTATATGCAACAGAGGAACCAACATGAAAACAACAATTACGACTCATATTTTCAAAATGGGAAGTTGACTGGGAGGAGACCACAACATCAAAACCAACATACGTACACTTACACCAAGGGCAGGTACAACCAAGCCAGGACTTACAATACAACTCCGGCGTACTACCACTATTAACTGTAGATAGTTATTTTGTAAATAGATCAACCACCCAATCTAATATACCAGATGACACGTGTATAAATATTGAGAAAAAAAATATTCGCTTGTACAGTAGATACACAAGATTATCAGATGAATGTACAGATGCAAAAACAATTGTCGTGGCTACCAACAATCAGTATGACTACCCTGAATCAAGTGCATGCACACTGGATGTGTGCACTGACACCATACACAAGCAGAGAAAGGGTAGATTAATAACAGATGATTCCAATGACACCTTGGTTAATGATAACATATATGTAAACATCAACAAGTCTAAAAATACAGACATTAATGTAAATATAAATAATCTAAAAAACATAGGTACTATTAATGACATGACATTTGTGTACACGAACACTGATGTCTTCATACTAGAAAAACAGTATGAATTACTTCATATAATTGAAGGCAAACCACCCGATGTTATAATTATCACAGAAGTTAAACCGAAAAACTACAAAACACAACCAGCATTAGCCAATTATAATCTAAATGGATACAACATAGAAGAAGTAAATGCCACCACTATTGAAGGCAGAGGCATCCTCATGTATATAAAGTCCTCCATGTCACATAGACGACTAAGCCATACCCAGAATTCCTTCTAAGAACCCCTAGTGTGTGACAAACGATCTAAAAATGAAACAGTAAGAATTAGAGTAATATACAGAAGTCCAAATTCAAATAATCAGAATAATGTTGAACTCTGAAATATATTACATATGATATGTTCTAGTAATATACACACTATTATTTTAGGTGATTTCAATCTTCCGCATATTAAATGGCCTTTTCACACTTACTAGATTTCACATTTAATTTTATTGAAACAATACGTGACTGCTTTCTCCATCAACTAGTAACAACACCAACCCGTGGCCGAGGAACCGCTACACCATCAATATTGAATTTACTCTTAATAAATAACCCAGATCTAGTGGATGATATACACATTAGTGCACCGCTAGGAAAAAGTGATCACTCTATGATAAAAATCACAGTCCACCTAAGTGACAATACAAATTCTAACCATAAAAGTAAATTGTGCTATGACAAAGCTGACTATCAAGCCATGACCGAGTTCATGAACATAAACTGGGAACAATATCTGAATTGATCCGTTGATATCAACGATATGTGGAATAGAATCTCCCAAATATGTTTACAAGCAGAAAATAAATATGTACCTGTTCGAAAGATTAATAACAAAAAATATAAATTTACTCTTAGCAAAATTACCAGAGCAAAGATAAATAAGAAGAAGAGGATTGAGAAGAAATATCTGAATACAGGCAGTAACGCGACTTACATTGAATACTGTCGGATAAGAAACCAGGTGCGAATGGCTACCAGAAAATCAGTAAAATTGTATGAGAAAGATATCTCCAAATGTGTAAAACAAAATCCGAAAAAATTCTGGAATTATGTCTGAAGTAAGACTAAGGTTAAGTCAGGCATCCCAGACCTACAATTACCAAGCAGCTGCAACTAATGATGTCACATATACTAAAGATGACACAGAGAAGGTAGAAGTACTTGCTGATTATTTTAAATCAGTACCACATAACCTGAAAGCAAACCTCTATCAATCCCACCTAGAAACTTTTGTAATGTCCTGGATATTCATATTACTCCGGAAATGGTGAAAACTAAGGTTTCTAGTCTCAGAACCTCAAAATCAGCTGATCCTGACAAAATCCATCTTCGATTATTATATGAATTACGCCATGTGCTTAGCCTCCCATTTTCCATGCTGTTCAACAAATCGTTGAGTCTTGGCAAACTGCCAGATGCGTGGACAGTTGCAAACATCACATCCATTTACAAAAAGGGGGATAAAAAGAAGCCTGATGATTACCATCCAATTAGTCTTACTTCTGTTGTTTGCAAAGTCATGGAATCATTCATCAAGGACGCAATAATGAAGCATCTTACAAATAACAATATGCTATCAGAGAAACAATTTGGCTTCGTAAGTGGTCAGTCCACCACCCTTCAACTATTGGTGGTGCGAGAAAAATGGATGGAGACACTCGATAATAAAGGCATGGTCGATGTTGTATATTTTGACTTCATGAAGGCGTTTGATAAAGTTCCCCACAAACGTCTGCGTGCAGAATTACCTGCAAACGGCATACTAGGAACACCACTAAATTGGATAAAATCATTTCTCACGGGTAGAAAATAATATGTGGTTATCAAGGGAACCCACTCTAAACCATCTGATGTAACCAGTGGTGTACCACAGGGGTCAGTCCTCGGCCCTCTGCTTTTTTTTGTTATATATTAATTACCTCCCGGACACGATTACCACTGGATCCGATATATTCCTGTTTGCAGATGACACCAAACTATTTAAGTCAATATTTGATCAAACGTATTGTATTTCCTTGCAAACTGATATAGACGCTATGTGTGCATGGACAAAAAACACATTATTACAGCTACATTCTGACAAGTGCAAAAGTATGCGTATTTCTAGCCACAGGACAATCCCACACAAATACACAATGGACTCAAATAACCATAGTATAGTGACTTCATCCACTGAAAAGGATATTGGGGTCGTGATTGATGAATGATTAAGTTTTGATTATCATATAAATGAAAAAATAAACAAATCTAACCAAATTATGGGACTGATTAGAAGAACATTTAGCCACATAGACAAAGAAAGCTTTAAACATCTATACAAATCCCTTGTCAGTCCGCATATCGAGTATGCCAATGTAGTATGGGCACCATATTTGAAAAAACACATAAATACAATAGAAAATGTACAGAGGCGAGCCACCAAGCCTATCCCTGGCATGCAAAACCTTCCATACAGAAAACGCATACAAATATTGAATCTACCGACCTTGGCATTCAGACGACTGCGTGGGGATATGCTTGAAATATAAAAAATTTTACACAACCATTATGACATGCCCTCATCCAAATTTATCCAACTTTATGATGAAAGCAGTTTTATGTGGGGTCATAGCATGAAAATCAAGAAAATCAGAGCTCGATTAAATCTAAGAAAATTTTCTTTTCCGCTATGGTGCACAGACTATTGGAACAGTCTAGGTGAAAACATTGTCACTACACCATCCATCAATACATTAAACACAGACTTGATAAACTATGGAAAGACCATCCACTGTGTTTCAATTTTGAATCTGTAGCAGATTTCACCACTGTTTATGCCACAGAAGTAGACCTGACGTTAGAGGCTTGCTAAAGGCCTACGGTCAGTAGAATTTCATGTTTCATTATAGACTGTACTGCATTGCCCACCTGTGGGATACTACCGTATAATTCTGACCTTCTGTATAATGTTGAACTACTTAGCAGACAACTCTGTTACAACATGATTTCAAGATTTCAAGATTTCAATGTTATTTATTTCATTAATTTTTTGTACATATTTAATTTCACAGCAGGTAGTCCAGCAAAGGCAGAGCCTATACGGCGGTGGACTCCTTACACACACACACACACACACACACACACACACACACACACACACACACACACACACACAACGTAGAACAATTGTACAACATAAGTTAAAACACGACCACCATATCAATATCATATGGTGGCTAACATATCAACATTATGTTAGAGAAAGTTAAAAAGGTAATGATAGTAGTATAATATTAACGTTTAGAAAACATTTAGACAACATAGATCACACATTATACAAAGGTAACATAACAGTTTACACTTATGTGCCATACATTTACATAGAGAGGGGAAACGGGTGTTTATCCTTTTATTATTATTATTATTATTATTATTATTATTATTATTATTATTATTATTATTATTATTATTATTATTATTATTATTATTATTATTGTTGACTTTGGGTTAAAGTTGATATTATTTGTTTTGGGTTTTTAGTGATTTTGGTGGCTGCGTGCTATTATATCTAGTTGCTGACTGCCATGGTGATCAACTTTTGGTGCTTTCTGAAGCATTGTGTTGGATTTACCGATGGTCGTATTCTTAAAGGGTGGGTGGGGGAGCCCGGGCTCCCCCCCCCCCCCCCGTGGCTCCCTCATGCACCATTGGCACAACACCACTGTGATTTTGCGGTAATTATTTGGGATCATCACTGGCTTTCCTGCCTTATTATGGATTGATGTAATCAGACCAGTTTTAAATGCATCTGGATATATACCTTCAGCTATGATCTTATTATACAGTATCAGAAGAGTGTGGATTAATAAGACAAGTTCCGGGACGGTTCGTAACAGGGACGATTGGCCCCGGGACGATTCGCCCGGGACGGTTCATCCCATTTTTCCTATGGGTAAATTCGTTCCATTTTTGTGGGATGGTTCGTCCTATGGGCATTTCGTACCAGCGTTGATTCGTCCCGTGGTCATTTTACAACAATTATTTGTTGATTGAGTGCAGATAAAATTAATTTAGTGTTTTTTGTCCTTTTAGAGACTGTAGCAGCCCACACTGTTGGTTTAAGCATTTTTATAAGGCTCTTGAATAGCTCAGACAAGATCATCGCAATTGTCTCTGATTTCATGAATTCATGTAATAATACAATAATAGGCTACGCAAAGTCACATTAACAATTATTTTCCAGAATTTACCTTTGGTTTCACATATTATAAGATTACTTTTCCGAAAAAAAGTTTAAAATAAAATAGAAAAAATATCTATTCGCCCATCCGTCTGTGTATCTGCGCTCCATTTAGTCCATTTTTATTACACCCACACATGCGCACGTACACATGCACGGAACCAAGCATAATATTTTTACCCCTGTTTAGCGTCGCTAGAAACAATTGGGTAAAAATATAATGCGTAACAGCAACAGCTTTCAGCAACACAATTACTTTCATGATGGGCATTTCTACCACAATTCTTTCAATAGTCCTAAGATGTATGCCAATTTTTGCCGGAAATCCTAAAACACAACAGCCGTCAGCAACATCGTATTCAAAGTGTAAATTTTTGCCGCATTTTCAATAACTCTAGGTCTACTGGAGGGCTCTTCTACAAACATGAGTGGAAGCTTGCTCGTGGGGTCCCGAAGACATGTGCCAATTTTAGTTTCACAAGCTAAAGCACAACATCAACAACTTTCAGCAACATTCGTCCAAAAATATAAACCTTTGACATCACGGCTGCCTGATTGAAAAATATATATGTATCAACGACGTGAGTGTTGGACAAATCTTCCTTGTTTTAATATTTACGAATTCCCAGTTTCAAGGTAATCATACAAGTAATCTATTAGATGTTTTGAAACTAATTTGATTGGATCCTAAGCAGCACGAGCTCCCAGTCAAATTAGTCACAAAATATTCAACATAATGCTTGTTAAGTTGTAAATCTATCAAAGACATCATTAAGTGATTCACACCTAAATAATAGCATTTGATTGAGCAAGCCCAGTAGTCATTGCGACACACTTATCGATAGCAGGTCTGATTGACGCAATATGGAATAGGTTTATAGCAAATCAGAAAGCAGGGTGCAATGCTCTTCGTTTATGCCACGCCTTCATTTGATGACCGCTCTACAATCAATGGTAACTTACTTATAGATTATATGCATTTTATATATGCGCTAAGAAGATAGATTTATATTTTGTAAAATAATATTATATTAAATGTGTGCGTATGTTGGTGTAACATGCCAATATCGAATTTACGCCTTTGACAAGTCGGCAATGGCACAGTGACCAATATCGAATTTTATATCGGCGCGCCTGTTGACCAACGGCGCAGAGGATCAATATTAAATTCGATATCGGCGCGCCTGTTTGTCAACGGAGCAGGAAACCAATATCAAGTGTTATGCTTGTGCCGATTTGAAACAATATCATGCTAGATAAATTTCTGACTCCCCTCTAATTTGTGCATTGGTATTGACTCGGGCATTATATGAATTTTGATATTATGTGGTCTCTATTGCATTCATTATTGCAGTGGTATAATCTATTCTGTAGGCTATATAGCATATTGTACCGGTTTATTCAAGGGTTTATTTAAAAAAATTTAATATTACCCCTTGGCCAACATGTGAATTCGATATTGGCCCCTGCTCTGTTGACCAATGAGTGCACCAATATTTAATCTGATATTTGCGCGTTACACCTGCAACGGTATATGTCTTCCTTTTGATAAGCAGATGTGACTTCTGAATGTTTCCTCTTTGTTGGTCAGATATGATGTTGGGTTAAAATGGGATTTTTTAAATGGAAAATCATGGCCGCGAACATGGAAGGGCGTCAGAGTGTAAGTTGGCATGGATATCTAGATGCTCTCAGAGGGTATCGCCTGCATGTCTATGTAATAGGGACCCTCACTTTGTTGTACAATTGTTATCTTTTTATAAATTTTCAAGACTATATCATAGCCCTGTAGTCCATTGGCTTCCATCTTATACTGTATTTGTATCCAATACATATGATAACACTAAGAAATATGATCGCTTTGAAGGCTGAATGGAATCTATCTTAGATGAATATTTATTCGTAATACTCACGCAATCGTATTTTAACATAGCAAAGTGCTACGGAAAGTGAAATTATAAATCAATATATTATTTAAAATTTTTTTAAATGTACCACTGAGTGGTAAATTTTCAAAAATAGTCTTCTCTTTTATTACAGAATAGCAAAAGTAAGGAATAGCCTAACTGACCATATCATTAATGCCCGACCATTCAAAGCTTTAAAAACCGACTGGATAAATACTGGGACACTGCACAAATTAAATTTAACTTCGAGGCACCTTCACCATGAAGTAACCATTTCAAAACCTAGCGTCACTCATGCACCTGAAGATAGAGGCCTGTACGGCCTGTGTTCAGTATTATCGATAATAATAATAATAATAATAATAATAATAATAATAATAATAATAATAATAATAAAATTAAAATTAAAATTAAAATTAAAATTAAAATTAAAATTAAAATTAAAATTAGCATATGTATGACAACTTAAACACAGTGACGATTAAACTAATTAAATATGCTGTCTTAGTGAATATTTTACAATCATAGCATGGACGAACTGTCTCGCTATATACACGCGTTCATCGAGACGTGACCTAGATTACCGCCGGCGCCGCCATTGGATAATGACATAATAGCCCGCCATTACACAAGTGAAAAACGCTTAAGACGCGTACATAGCGTTATCGTTATTATAAGCATAAGAACCTGTAGAGATCTGAAACTCGGGGACAATGGATATCGACGTAAAATACAGAAAAAGTGGCGGAAATTCATGTGCGGTCAATGGGTGCACAAATAATAGCAGAAAACTAAATATATTTAAGAAGGGCTTGAGCATTTTTAATCCCATAAAAATTCCACGTTATGCCATCAGATGAACCGAGCAGACTAGGGGGGGGGGGGGGGGGGGGGGACTAACGCTATTAATAGACAAGGCTTACCAAAACAGGTATATGTGTGTTCAGAACATTTTTTGGATGACAAACCATCCGAGAGAAACCAATATCCGAAATTAAAATTAGGTTAAGATAAATGTGTCACACCAGGTTGACGTAAGGTGGTAAGGAAAAACATTAAATGTCTAAAGAAACTCAGCATTTCGGACTGTTCCGTGGCCACTAATAGCAGCGATGAAATAAACTGTGATGATATAACTGATTTGTCAGAGACGGACTCTATCATGGTGTTGTAGATACTAATAAGGCCGACAGATAAAAGAAACAATGAATCCATCCAGTATGTTGACATATGTACACAATGTCAGGAATCTGACTTTTGTACAAATGACCATGTCTACGGAAAACCATGGGCAGATTGTAAAAGTACATCTAGCTTCCCAGGGAAGCAATTAGAGCATGTTGTCCTGAACCATTTCGAGAGAACCATCTAAGCACAACCTGTATTATTGATTGTGCAGAAACATTCATTCAGAGACCGACAAACTTAAGAAACAGAAGTCAGACATTCGGCAATTATAAAGCCACACAATACACCAGAGTATCTTGTGGGGATCACACCCCACCTGGAAAACAGCTGATTTCAAGCTTAACATACCAGCTTTCATTAAAGATAACCTCCAGCTTAGTAGAGAAGATGTCACTACAACTCGATTAATAGCATGAATTCACGTCTCTCTCTCTCGCTCTCTCTCTCTCTCTCTCTCTCTCTCTCTCTCTCTCTCTCTCTCTCTCTCTCTCTCTCTCTCTCTCTCTCTCTCTCTCAGAGAGAGAGAGAGAGAGAGAGAGAGAGAGAGGGGGGGAGGGATGGAGGGAGGGAGGGGAGGGGGGGGGGGTTGAGGGAGGGAGAGAGAGAGGAGGGGAGATGGAGGGAGAGAGGGAGCGAGGGAGGGAGAGAGCGAGAGGGAGAGAGAGGGAGGGAGCGAGAGAGGGAGGGATGGGGAGAGAGAGAGAGAGAGAGAAGGGAGAGAGAGAGAGGGTGTGTGGGGGGGGGGGAGGGGGGCAGCGAGTTGAGGTGGGAGAGGGAGGGAGGGAGGGAAAGCAAGTAGGAAATTGGATGTGTGTAAAGTACTGAGTAGCACGGCACCAGTCACATCACTGACACATTTTGATGACATTCTCATCGTGTGCTCGGCACTTATAAATCTTAAGGCTGATCTAATACGTGATGTGCTTGCTGATTGACTATAGATACGGATAAAATAACTATGGGCGGGTGTACGAATCATGTATGAAACTACGCCCCCTCCACCCACCTCAACCCCCACCCCCACCACACACCCACCTCTCCCACACTGGCTGGCCTGGCGTTATATATATATATATATATATATATATATATATATATATATATATATATATATATATATATATATATATATATATATATATATATATATATATATATATATATATTGATATTCAGCAACATTGATGTTGTAGCAGTCTCTACGCGCGCCATACAGTGAAGGCTAGTGGTGGCTACTGTATACAACGCGACGTGAGGCGTGATGCTACGCTTCACTTCGTTTTCACGCATGTAATCTCGGAGTGGCTATAACTGCCACCTAACGGCAGTAAGCGAAACTAACGGGGATAACTGAAAAAACCTGTGTATAGGGACGATCCATCCCACTAGTCGTACGAATCGACCCATCTTGAAACTGGGACGAAACGACCCGAGCGAATCGTCCTAGGACGAAACGTCCCCGGAACGAAATGGCTCAGGTACGAACCATCCCAGGTACGAAACGTCCCGATACCATAAGACACCACCATGTTTCAGGTGCTCTGATGAGAGTCCTTTTTCAGGTGTAGCTCATTCACGTCACTGTTTACATCATCCCACGTGAAGGGATCTGGACGGGACCGATCATCACAACAGATAGATTTAATGTGTGTTATATCATCCGCCACCTGGTCTTTATATGCCTTATTAAATTAGCTAATAATAGTAATGGTAATGTCGTTGTTACTGTTATTATTAAGAATCAGAATCAGAATCAGAATATTTTATTGGCATGAATCTACATACATATAGATATAACCAAACATCAAGTGACGTGAAATATGTACATGACGGACAGAATATGAGTATATGAATATATAAAAATATATATGTATATAAATATGCAATCTATATTATTTACTATTTACAAAGCACTGGAAGTTACATTATCCTATTCAGCGTAGCGCGTATTTATCCCAAGAATATGGCTTGGTACTCCCAAAACGAAACGCAATGGGTCCGTAGGTCTACTGAAGTCATGAATGGTTGAGAAATACTAATTAATTATTTTGGAGAAAACTGCTCACACTAACCCTTTTAACAACCAATGAAATGGTAAGTGGATTCATTGAGGTGCGTTCAGGTACAATCTTTACGTTAAATATTTTGAAATTAATATGACCGGAAGTCATTATTGTAATGGCTTCCAGTCATATTAGCCCCAAAATACTCAAGAACTCTTTTGCTTGTAATGAGCCCTAGGTTCAAGTTTGGGATCCATTGACTTCAGATTGTGGGGTCCCTGTGACCTCGAAATTTAGATACAATAGGAAACAATGAGTATGGATATAGTGGAAGATTCTGGTGATCATTTATTAAGTATAAAGATAATAGTAATGCGACAAATAATAATAATAATAATAATAATAATAATAATAATAATAATAATAATAATAATAATAATAATGGTTGTGACAGCAAAAATTACACATGATAATAACAATCATTATAATGATAAAACAGATGATGATGATGATGATGATGATGATGATGATGATGATGATGATGATGATAATATGCCTATAATAATAATAATAATAATAATAATAATAATAATAATAATAATAATGCTGTTAATAATATTTTTGTTGTTATTGTTGTTAATAATAATAATAATCGTAATTTCACTGAATAGTAATAATACTCCACTCCCTCCACCGCCCCTCTCCCCCTCCCCTTTATGTCAAACGTTATGTCATAAGACATGTCTCAACACGTAATTTGTTTAAATGTATTGTATTGTACTCTATGTCCTTTGTAATATAAAATATCCATGTAAATGTATGTAAATGTTATATGTATAAACATAATATTACAAATTTATGTTATATGTCACGAGTCCACCGCATCATAGGCCTTGCCTTTGGTGGATGCCTGTATTGATTTGTTGAATTATTTACCGATATGGAAATAAAGAATCTTGAATCTTGGATTTTCCTTTGGCGTTCCTAGCTCTGCATCCGTTTTCAGGTTACGTTTGTTCGATTGAGAAAATCTGTTAATATTTTTGTTTAATTTCTGAGAATTTATTGTTCTAATTATTTTCGTGCTACATCATCTTAAACAGATCACAAAGTAATGTCCGATGAAATGGAGTGACCAATTTATTTAGTTAATATGTTTTAAGCTTGTAATTGTTGTTGACACCAGTTTTCGTGTCAGAAACGTTAATATGAATTGCACACACTTATAAAACATTACAGCAACAAGATTCAAGATTGTTTATTTCCATATAGGTAAATAATTTAACAATTTAATGTAGCCATAGAGAAGACGCTTGAAGAGAAGGTCTCGGAGGAAAAGGTAAAAGAGATGATCGAATCAGCCATGCATGATGCAAAAGCCACAAGGAGAAATCGAGGAACATAGACTAAGAGATATAAGGCAGGAAATAAGCAGGGAGGAAGAAAGAAAAAGATCAATAATAATACATCGAGTTGATGAAGGTGAGTTAGAAGTGAGGAAGAATTATGATATGGAATTTGTACAGAATCTGTGTGATACACTGAAAGTAAGAGGAGTAAAAGTGAAGGCAGTAATTCGACTAGGAGCAAGGAAGAAAGAGGGAGTGGATAGGGCCAGACCATTAAAGGTCATAATGGAGGAGGAGAAAGCAGAAGTTTTTAAGAATATTCACAGACTGCGTGGGTTGACTGAGGACTCGAAGTTTGGAAAGATCAGTGTGGCAAACAATTTGTCAAAGGAGGACAGAGATAACAGGAAAAAGTTAATAGCGGAGGCGAAAACTAAAGAAGAAATGGATAAGTCTGGTGACTGGACATATAAGAGTACGGGGCCCTCCATGGCGCATGCACATAGTAAAACTAAAAAAGAACTAGGAAAAGGGACTACAATGGATAAGGATGATGACAGAGCTGTAAATATTACTGTAAATAAATTTGTAAATAATGAACCGCCAACCATGCCTAATAACTTAAAGTGTATGTACACAAATTTGAAGAACTGAAGACCAGGATAAACTGTATGGAAAGGGAGCCAGACATTATACTAATAACAGAGGTTCTGCCAAAGAATTGCAGATTTCTCCCATCTAGGGAGTAACTGGCCATTCAGGGGTATGAGATGATGCCCAGTGAATTCCCCAGGGAAAAGAGAAGGGGAATTTTAATGTATGTGAAGGAAAATTTAAACGTCCAGTGGAACATAGATTTCAATCATTTGGAAATGATTTCCAAGAGCACTGCATGGTTAAAATTAACCTTGCAGAACATGGAAAGATGCTTATTGGTCTAGTGTACAGAAGTCCAGATAGTAATGAAACTAACAACAAAGAGCTGGAAAGGCTACCTAGACAAGCTGCTGAGGCAGGTTACTCACACATCCTCATCGTGGGTGATTTTAATTACCTTAAAATTAACTGGGATTCATGGGCAGGAGAAGAGAAGGATGAATCTTTCATAGAATGCCGAAGGGACAGTTTTCTAGTGCAGAAAACAATTAAACCTACTAGAGTGAGAGGGGAGGATAGGGCCAAGCCTGCTGGATCTAGTCCTGACAAATGATGAAGATCTTGTCACAGAGATGGAGTATGACTCGCCCCTAGGAAAGAGTGACCACGTAATAATCAATTTAAATTTCTTATGTACATACACCCCAGCCAGGAATATGAGTGTAAAATATAACTATGATAAAGGTAATTATGACAAATTAAGAGAGGCCATGACAATCGATTGGCAAAAACTGTTTAAAGATAAAAATGTAAACAAGATGCTCAAAATGTTTATGCAGAGGATGAAGGAAAAGTTTATACCGATAACGAAACCAAAGAATACTAAAAAAAGAGAAGCTAAAAACGTGCCAATCACACCCCAGACCTGGAACGCAATTAAGCATAAGAAAGCAGCCTGGAATAAGTATATGAGGTGGCAGGATAAAGAGGATAGACTTCAGTATGCGAAAGCAAGAAATAAAGTGAAGGCAATGATGAGAAGAAATAAAAGAGATAAAGAGAAAGAAATAACGAAAAATGACAAGAGAAATCCAAAAATGTTCTGGAAATATGCCAACTCTAAGAGGAAAAGCAAAGTAAGAGTATCTGAACTAACGGATATGAGGGAGGGGACTCTAGGAGTAGCGAGTACAGACTTGGAGAAAGCAAATGTACTGGCTAACACCGTGAACCTTCAAGATAATATAGCTAATGTATGTAATTGGTCTCAGATTTGGCAGCTACACTTTAATACAGACAAAACACATGTAATACATTTTGGTTCAAATAATCCTAGGACCCAGTATTATATGACGGACACTACACGCCAGTCACAAACCATTGAAATCATACCGTCCACAAGTGAAAAAGATCTTGGCCTACACATAGATGAAAACCTCTCCTTCGATATCCATATAAATGCAACTGTATCAAAGGCTAACGGCATAGTTGGTCTAATTAACAGAACCTTCAATTACATAGATGAAAACACGCTTACCCTGTTATTCAAATCACTAGTCTGACCAAATTTGGAATACTGTAACTGCATATGGTCTCCTCGTTTTAAAAGACCGTCTTGTATAATCGAAAGGGTCCAGCGCAGAGCCACTAAACTTGTTCCCCTTTGAAAAACTACTGCTACACAGACAGGTTAAAGGCTTTGAATCTCATGTCACTAAAATACAGAAGGCTTAGAGGAGACTTAATCGAAACATACAAATTTATCCATAATGATTACAACATTGACACAAACACATTCTTTGACTGATCAAGTAACACACGTACTAGAGGTCACACATTCAAGCTCCACACTAAACGCAGCAGAAAAGAAATTTGTAGGCATTTTTTCCCAAACCGAATTATTAACACATGGAACTCACTCCCTTCTGTTGTGGTCGAGGCACCCACGCTCAGCATGTTTAAATCAAAACTAGATATGCACCTAAATGACATAATATACGATCATGACATAACCAACTAATAAATAAATAATAATAAGACAATCTAGAAATATACCCAAATGCTAGGAACAGAAGGGTGTAACCATGAGCGTAGGCGGCACACCGCAGCTGATGTGGGGATAACCCATCTGCCCCACAGCACCTCCCAAAGTCAACCAGGATCCTGATTAATGTCAATGAATAATGCCAACCAAACAAATAAACAATTGTAACTAAACAAAGTACAAGCACTAGTAATACAATACCAACACAACTTCAGAGGCAATAACAAGCCATGGGCTTATGCCTCATAAAAATCATGATGATGATCATGAATTTCTGGCTATATCCAATAATCCTTATTCTTACCCCTCACGAAAAGTGGTAACTTGTGTTTATTTCTGTTATTTAATTTTTTCCGCTTTTTTGTATGGCGAAAAAAGCATGATAGACGTATTGCCTTACTTATTAAAATGTGTAGATGCATAGGCCTGGAACTCTGATAGCGCTGGTTACTGGGCTGGTACCGAGAAAATACTGGGTCAGTGTTTGCCAGTATTAGCCCAGTAACCTGCGGTAGCAATGAGGATAGTAGAGGCCTACATCACCATTGGTTTCTTTAGGTTCAACTGTTTTATTTACATCAAGTTTGTTTCTAATTGGATCTTTTACTCATGTCTGTAAAATAAAATATATACAATATTATTTTATTTCTGTTATGGTCTTATGGAATGTCCGTTTACAGGCCAAGAGAATACAATTTGTGAAAATTTACCACTGGAATGACTGGCTCAATAACCGATTGTACCTTATTTATAATGGAAGTAATGGTGGTAAACCTCCCGCCATTGATAGACAGAAGGAAACAAAACCACCGTATTCTCTTCTACAACAAGCAAAGATACCAGTGCCATGTGGCAGTGTTTGCCATTGCATTTAAATTTGGGGGGAGGGGTTGTTGTCCCAGGAATCCCACACCCTGACAGGGACAGATTTGGCCTTTGCAATGTGCTAGCCAATAGATTAGCCAAATACCATTTCTATTAGCCAAATAGTAAATATTGTGGCCACATTTTTAACTTCAATGTCACTTATGAATATGTTTGCAGTCGGTCAATATCAGTTAATACTATCAATTTTACAGTTCAGATACAATATCGTCTTAATATATAAGAAATATGTTGAATATTTTGAAACTAATATGTCTGAAAGCTGTTGCTGGCTAACAGCTGCCTTAGGCAGTAACAGCCTTCAGTCATACTAGTTTCAAAAGATTTAACAACATATACAGGAATTTTTGTAATGCAATTGTGAAACTGGAATTAGTCAGGATTCAGCCAATCAAGAAAATTAAATTAATTTTAAACATTATCCAATGTGTTAGCCGATTCTGCTTTTCATTAGCCAGACTTCAGTTTTACTAGCATTGGGCTAGTTGGTAGATCGATCCCTGCCTGAAATCTGAGTGTCCCAAACTGAAAATCTGAGGGACCAATGTAGTTTTCTCATCTAAATTAGAAGGTTTCATGGCTCGCAGCTGTGCATTATTAAGGTCCCATGCTAGGTATTGTGCATATTCTTGTGCAAACATCTATAAAACTAATTAATATTTAATAATCATACAAGATTTTCAGGCCTCGTATGAGACCATCTGCCACTACTTTTGGCGGTCGCAGCTTGCATTTTACGGGTATATACACTTAAAAGGACCCATATGAGAATCCCTGTTGTCTTTCATGATGTTGCGGCCCCCACCCCACCCCTGAAATGGACGGTTTGGTGTTAAAAAATGATAGACTAGCACTGTTAAACCAAATTGTGAAGAAATTTTATGTTTGAGCCAAATTTATGATGAAAATTATTCTAGAATTTGTAGCAAAACTCATGTCTGTAATTACTTCTTCAAATAAAATAAGTGAGTAACAACATGTTTTTATGAATATTTGATCATATTTAGAAGTACCAGATTAATGTAAGTATTCAGGATTCAAAGACCATCCATTTTCACTCATATTTCTATTTGTTTTTTGTTGTAGCTTGTTTCTTCATATCGTGTGTTTCTGAAGGATTGCAATAGCACAAGATGAGCAGTTTACTGGAGATGACGGATAATGAGCAGGCAGAACTGGACATGTTTAGCAAGCTACTCCTCACAGCTGTAGGGCTTTCTCTAATACATACTCACACAGAACACGAATTGTATGTGTTTATTATTAGCTCACCTGGCCTAAAAGGCGAAGTGAGCTTATGCCATTGTGTCTGTCTGCCGTCTGTCCGTCAACTTCTGCTTTAAAATGCTACTCCTCATTAACTGCTGGGCAAATTTCAACCTAATTTGGCTGAAAGTACCGTATGGGGTTAGGCTTCAGAACATGTATACAGAATTTTGATTGGTAAATTCTTTGGTTGAAATACTTAGATTTTCTAAAAAATTTACCGGAAATTGTCAAAATGCTACTCCTCAGTAACCGCTTGATGGATTTCAACCTGATTTGGCTGGGAGGACCCAATGGGGCTTGCTTTCAAAATGTGCATACAGAATTTTGATTGGTCACATTTTTAAAATGAAAATCTTAGATTTTATTAAAAATTTACCAAAAATTGTCAAAACACTACTGCTCATTAACCGCTGGTCGGATTTTAACCTAATTTAGATGGAAGGGCCCTGTGGGTGGAGGCTTCAGATGTTTTATACAGAAATTTGATTGCTCAATTATTTTGGTGAAAATCTTAGATTTTTATGAAAAATTTACAAGAAGTTGTCAAAACTCTACTCATTAACCCCTTGTCAGATTTCAATCTAATTCGGCTGGAATCTAGAACTTGTATACAGAATTTTGATTGATCAATTTTTTGTGTGAAAATCTTATATTTCATGGGAAAATTTACCAGAAATTTTCAGAACGCTACTCTTGATTAACCGCTTACCGGATTTCAACCTTAGTTGACTGGACAGACCCTATTGAGGAAGGCTTCATAACATCAGAATTTTGATTGGTCGATTTTCTGGGTGAAAATCGTAGATATGAAAAGTTTACTGGAAATTGTCAAAATGCTTTTCCATAGCTGCTTGACTGATTTCAACAAAATTTAGCTAGAATAACCCTATCATGGTAGGCTCCAGAACTTCTATTGAACATGATTTTGTTTGCTAAAATTTACCGGAAATTGTCAAAACGCATCTCCTCCTTAACCACTTGATGGACTTTATCCAAAGTTGGCTGGAAGTATTCTATAGTCGTAGGCTCTAGAAGTTATATTCAGAATTTTGGTTGGTTGCTTATTTGGTGGCCATCATGAATTTTTAGAAAAATTTCCGTAGCTATTTAAAACACTACTTCTTAAATAATGTCCCGATTTCAGTGAAACTTGTGTGGAATAATCCTATAGTGGTAGGCTTCAACATACTGAACGACAATTTTGATTGGTCAAGTTCTTTCGTGACCATCTTGGAAGTTTGAAACTTATCCTTTTCTATTTAAATGCAAATGGATTAAATGGTAATGGTCCAGATGAGCCTCACAGGCCTTTGGGCCTCATGTTTAATAGAGCAACAGCACCCAGTCAAAGTAGTTTTTAAAGTATTCAACAACTTCCCTGGATATTGAAATTCAGGGAATGCACACAATTTTCTTGATTATTCGTGATCATGAAATGACTCCTATGAGTTGGGATGCTATTACTATTACTTTCAATTCCTTCTATTACTATTACAATTACTCCAGATTTGATCTATTACTATTACTCTCATATATATTACTATTACATTTGAACCATAGGTATCGCTCACGCACATGCATATACATGCATGCAAATGAAAACAAGTCGGACATTTGGCAATTAACCCTTTCACTGATGAAGCTCCTTTGTCTCAATTTCATCGAAATGAAATAGGACAGCTATTGAAAATATTTTAACTGAAGCACGTTGCTGCAGGCAGCAATGTCTTCCAAGCAAATTGATTTCAAAATATTCAACAGATTGTTTCTTACATCATAAACAAGTTGTTACATGGGTTAATGATAATAGTACTGAGTGTAGACTTTATCATTCCCCCAGTTCACCCTACATGTTTTATTTACTGATACTATGTTACTGAATAGCAGACCTTTTCACAGCCATTCGTAATTTGTTTACTTATCTACTTAATGGGTATTTAAAATGTAAAATATTATTTAAGAAGGAACCCTTTCACCTACATGTATGCAAACCAGATTTAAACCAAATATTTTATCCTGTAATAAATATTCTGTTTAGTACCCTGAAATTAATTTACAACGAAACATTTGCTGGCTTAGAAAGCAACAACTTCTAGCTAAATTAATTTAAAAATATTCCACTTATTTCCTATATGGTTGCTTGGAAATTTATAGAAAGAGGGTTTGATCAGTGAAAGGTTAACCTGTTGATTCTGAATCTCTGGAGTATAATATTCTTTACAATAAATATTCTTTTGACTATTTTGAAACCAATTTGACTGGAAGCTGTTGCTGCCTAAGGTCTTGCTGCAAACTGTTGTTGTCTTACAAGTACAACAGTTTAATGCACACAGAGACCTTCAGAATTAAACAATTAAACAGCAGATACCCTGATTGGTTGTCTCATTCTGTCTGTTGCATTTATTAAAAAATATGTGTAATCAGAATTTTGTGGCTTGTATGCCGAGCATATGAGATACCGTTGTAATAGACAAGTAATAGTGCCTATTACTTTTCAATCTATTACTATTACATGAAAATCGCTAATAGCCTATTACTATTACATATTACTATTACCCCCATCCCTGACAATGAGCTGCTACCTTGCTGCTGCATTTAATCCTTGTGAGAAAGTTCCACAAGACCACCACCCCACACGCACGCACGCACGCACGCACGCACGCACGCACGCACGCACGCACGCACACACACACTGACGATGTAGACTTCATAGACGAGGAAAAGGAACCCTTTCAAGATGAACTTCTCCCAATAGCTGCAAGCAAACTAAACATTGAGAATCTTTTTATGAATGGATCCAAAACAGAGTTCACCCACATATACCTATCTACAAAGCATGGAACTATAGAAAATGATGACCCACTTTGTGGCAGCGAACCGTGGAGGAAAAGTAAAATCCTGGGCTCACTGCTTTGCAGTACTGCTGACATTTTTGCATGGTGCGTCATGGGGAACATAGGGTTCCAGTCCTTCTGGAAGCTATGGAATCATAGATCAACGATGCCGTTGATAAAAAGACTGCGTTTATACAATGCAACCTGCGTATCCTTTATGTTGTATAACTGTAACAGCTGATCAGCTCCAAATGCTAGACCGATGGCCAGACAGCATAATTTCCAATGATGCACTATACAAAATGTGTAATATGTCGCCGCTGTCTGTAAAAGTTGCCCGACAAAGATGGTCCATGTTTCGTCATGTGGTAAGGATGCCAGAAGAGACACCCGCACAGAGAGCCTTGGAATTCGCCCTAATCGGGGCCAGCAAATAGAAAGCTAGGAGAGGACGTCATTGCATAAATCTGTTACGTGTACTATGAGGTGACCTAAAAAAAGCAGGACTCGGTACACTCATGTCCGGAATGGACCTGAGGAAGCTAAGGATATCGGCCGACAGTGGGCAAAGCTAAGAAGGACTGATTGCAGCTGTAGGATGTTTCTACTACTACAGCCACAGAATACAGTAATCATACAATAACATTACATACTAATTATTGATGAAGTATTGATTGTTTTTTGGCCATCTAATGGTCAAGCCAGACAAAAACCAGCTTCTACAGGAGTCTTGTAGAGTGCCTATTTGCAAGCCAAGAAAAGAAAAGAGTATTTTTGAAATTCACCACTGGAATGACTGGCTCGATAGTGGAGCCAATTATTCCAGGAGTACATTAAAAAAATAGTGTTCTCTTGGCCTTTAAATAGACATTCACTAAACGAAAATGACAATAGAGGGTTACAGTTTCTCAGTCAATCAAATAATGTCATAATCAACTACATAATGTGTAGGATGATGTCATAATCAGTTACGTCATGAATGATGTAGCTAAGTTTAATTGATGATGGACTAAGCGTTGTTGTACGAATTGTATGTCTTTACTATTTAATAAACATGCTGTTGAATATTGTGAAACTAATTTAACTGGGCACTATTACTGCCATATGCAGTAACAGCACCTCGTCAAATTAGTTTCAAAATATTCAACAGCTTACCCATTTAACTTTCTGGAAATTGATAGTCAGGGCATTCAGGGATTGATCGATCCCAATATGGGCGAAGTGTGGGTGGAGCTTAACTAAAGACGAGCGGGGAATAGCTAAAACTGGATTCATTGTCTAGAAAAATCTTGTCCATTAATGGGATAAGAAGGCAGTGTATTGTTTGTTGATTGTTAATTTTGCTTGTCATTCAGGGACAGTCTGAAGGTGTGTCTGGAGAGGCGCCTGCTGCCGCTTATAAAAAAGTCGTGCCAAAGCCAGGTATAGTTTAATAATCATTCACTGTTGTGATGGATAAGAAGGATTTGGTGTTAAAAATAATTGTGTTTTCACTGTTAATTAATATTTGTATTTTAATCTAAACAACTTAATCGTCTCGTATATTTTCAAATATTTTAGCCTTTAAATGGACATTCAGTCATTCACGTAAGCAATAAATCCCAATTTTCTTGACTTTACGTAGTTAGCTAACCAGTACTTAGATATGCTGATATGCAAATTAGACTAGATATGGTACTATAGTGTACACTGAGATTATATTTCACATGTCTATAAGATAAATCCCAGGGTTCATACACACGTATGGAATAATAAGAAACCCATTTCCGGGCCTTAAAAACTATGGAAAATACATTTTCTGCTAAAAGTTTGGGAAAAGTGATTCTCGTTTACAAAATAAAACAAATAATATTAAAGGTATAGGTGATCTTGGCTACTAATTCTTACAATTTGCTGTAAAAATTTGCCAGTTTTGAAATGGATACTGATAGGAGACGTCATAAAATCGGTCTGAAAATTTATCAATTAGGTCTGGAAAGGTATGGAATTTAATCCTGCCGAAGATGTCAGAAGCCTGTAAGTCCCGTCCTTTCTCCCATTATTATTATGGCATAAATATTTATTTTAGCATACATGTGTATGCTATTCTGCCTCTCATACATCCTGTTTGAGCTATAAATCAACTTAATGAAAACATTGTATTTCAAATGGCTATAAGATTAATCCCGTAGTCAAGTTAGTTTCAAGGGCTTTCCTGTATCATTGTCTGGAGACATTGAGTGATAAGGATTAAATGGATTTGAAGGTACATGTATGATGTGTTTAGATACATATTCAGAGTTATCACTATGCTAATTCATTCTGTCTTTTTTACCTTGTTTCTTTTTGTGTGTTTCAGGATTTTGTGTGAAAACAAAGACGGATCAGAATGAGAAGATATTCATCAATGTGTGTCAGTCGGACAATGTCAGTAACTTGGAGCTATATCAACCCTTTAACCCTCGAATTTATTCAAGAAAGTTTCAATTTGCAGACCAAAAGAAGACTATTTTTGAAAATTTACCACTGGAGTGACTGGCTCGGTTATCGGGCCAGTCATTGCAGTGGTAAATTTTCAAAAATAGTCTTCTTTTTGTACAAATGGACATTTCTCAAGGCCACCGCAGAAGCCATTTTTTGCTGATATGAGTGTTAAAGAGTTAACATTATCTTGCCTGAGATCGTGACAAATAGGCAATCAGGCATGTCTTATTTTGACACAAATTTGACTTGTAAGGCACCAACATTACCAGTAAAATGAGTTTTGACAATTAGCACTGTGTTGTCTAAGCAGCAATACAGGTACATGTAAGCTGTTGAATATTTTAAAACTAATTTAATTGGAAACTGGGAAACCGTTAATGCTTTGATCTATCAGTAATACACTAACATTGCAGATGATTTGTCTATTTCATTGTTCTTTGTTAGCTTGGTCAGGTTTAAGTCTGAAGTTACGACATATATCATGCTGTAACTCAGTGTCAGTGTCAGCTATGTGTGTTTTGTTTGTCAGGTTCCGGAAGCAGTAGAGATATCTGAAGACGATTTACTCAAGCTTTTAGAGTCAGAGGACCCGAGTGGATGGAGGATACCCATGAGTATTGGAGAAGCACATACAGAAGTGGATAAAAGTATGTCTAAACAACAATCTAAGGCCAAACGTGCCATAAGTGACTACCATATGAACCACCAGGAAGTGATCAATAAAAACAGGTGATCGCTAAATAGAAGTGGTCACTAAGCACTTTATGAGTTTTGGGGGCTACAAGATGGCGTTTTAAGAAGTAACCACTTTATGAATCATAAACAGTTACAAGCTCAATATTTAGATATTCTTGACTAATCCTGACCATCCTTTGTGTGCATCATTTGGGGCTTAATGAGTTGGTCTGTTCATACAGGTTTTCCATTTATCACAGTCTCAATGCGCATATGACAAAAGAATGATGTTGTTTTCTGTGCTATTTTCTAGGTGGCAGTGAATGTACTGTGTATGAATTTGTTTTCTGTGCTATTTCCCGGGTGGCAGTGAATGTACTGTGTATGATGTTGTTTTCTATGCTATTTCCCGGGTGGCAGTGGATGCACTGTATGTCATGTTGTTTTCTGTGCTATTTTCTAGGTAGCAGTGGATGTACTGTGTATGATGTTGTTTTCTGTGCTATTTTCTAGGTGGCAGTGAATGTACTGTGTATGATGTTGTTTTCTGTGCTATTTCCCAGGTGGCAGTGGATGCACTGTATGTGATGTTGTTTTCTGTGCTATTTTCTAGGTAGCAGTCGATGTACTGTGTATGATGTTGTTTTCTGTGCTATTTTCTAGGTGGCAGTGGATGTACTGTGTATGATGTTGTTTTCTGTGCTATTTTCTAGATGGCAGTGGATACACTGTGTATGATGTTGTTTTCTGTGCTATTTTCTAGGTAGCAGTGGATGTACTGTGTATGATGTTGTTTTCTGTGCTATTTCCCGGGTGGCAGTGGATGCGCTGTATGTGATGTTGTTTTCTGTGCTATTTTCTAGGTAGCAGTGGATGTACTGTGTATGATGTTGTTTTCTGTGCTATTTTCTAGGTAGCAGTGGATGTACTGTGTATGATGTTGTGTTCTGTGCTATTTTCTAGGTGGCAGTGGATACACTGTGTATGATGTTGTTTTCTGTGCTATTTTCTAGGGAGCAGTGGATGTACTGTGTATGATGGTGTTTTCTGTGCTATTTTCTAGGTGGCAGTGGATGTACTGTGTATGATGTTGTTTTCTGTGCTATTTTCGTGGTGTTTGTGGATGCAGTGTATGATGTTGTTTTCTGTGCTATTTTCCAGGTGGCAGTGGATGTACTGTGTATGATGTTGTTTTCTGTGCTATTTTCCTGGTGTTTGTGGATGCACTGTGTATGATGTTGTTTTCTGTGCTATTTTCCAGGTGGCAGTGGATGCACTGTGTATGTTGTTTTCTATGCTATTTTCCAGGTGGCAGTGGATATACTGTGTATGACATTGCTTTCTGTGGTATTTTCCTTGTGGCAGTGGATGTACTGTGTATGACATTGTTTTCTGTGCTATTTTCCAGGTTTTTAGTGGATACACTGTGTATGATGTTGTTTTTCTGTGCTATTTTCCAGGTGGCAGTGGATGTACTGTGTATGATGTTATTTTCTGTGCTATTTTCTAGGTGGCAGTGGATGTACTGTGTATGATGTTATTTTCTGTGCTATTTTCCAGGCGGCAGTGGATGTACTGTGTATGATGTTGTTTTCTGTTCTATTTTCCAGGTGGCAGTGGATGTACTGTGTACGATGTTTTCTGTGCTATTTTCCAGGTGGCTGTGGATGTACTGTGTATGACATTGCTTTCTGTGCTATTTTCCTTGTGGCAGTGGATGTACTGTGTATGACATTGTTTTCTGTGCTATTTTCCTTGTGGCAGTGGATGTACTGTGTATGACATTGTTTTCTGTGCTATTTTCCGGGTGGCAGTGGATGTACTGTGTTTGATGTTGTTTTTCTGTGCTATTTTCCAGGTGGCAGTGGATGCACTGTGTATGATGTTGTTTTTCTGTGCTATTTTCTAGGTGGCAGTGGATACACTGTATGATGTTGTTTTCTGTGCTATTTTCCAGGTGGCAGTGGATGTACTGTGTATGATGTTGTTTTCTGTGCTATTTTCCAGGTGGCAGTGGATGCACTGTGTATGTTGTTTTCTGTGCTATTTTCTAGGTGGCAGTGGATGTACTGTGTATGATGTTATTTTCTGTGCTATTTTCCAGGCGGCAGTGGATGTACTGTGTATGATGTTGTTTTCTGTTCTATTTTCCAGGTGGCAGTGGATGTACTGTGTACGATGTTTTCTGTGCTATTTTCCAGGTGGCAGTGGATGTACTGTGTATGACATTGCTTTCTGTGCTATTTTCCTTGTGGCAGTGGATGTACTGTGTATGACATTGTTTTCTGTGCTATTTTCCTTGTGGCAGTGGATGTACTGTGTATGACATTGTTTTCTGTGCTATTTTCCGGGTGGCAGTGGATGTACTGTGTTTGATGTTGTTTTTCTGTGCTATTTTCCAGGTGGCAGTGGATGCACTGTGTATGATGTTGTTTTCTGTGCTATTTTCTAGGTGGCAGTGGATACACTGTATGATGTTGTTTTCTGTGCTATTTTCCAGGTGGCAGTGGATGTACTGTGTATGATGTTGTTTTCTGTGCTATTTTCCAGGTGGCAGTGGATGCACTGTGTATGTTGTTTTCTGTGCTATTTTCTAGGTGGCAGTGGATGTACTGTGTATGATGCTGTTTTCTGTGCTATTTTCCAGGTGGCAGTGGATGTACTGTGTATGATGTCGTGATTCATCACAAGTTTTACAGCAAGATTCAGAAGTCTTCCTTGTTTTACAAGTTCTTCTTAACGGTGATGTTGGAAGGTCTGGAGGCAAAATACACAGTAACACTCAGCAGAGGTGAGATATATACCTAACCCTAACCATTAATAAATTAATCCTCAGACGCACTCAAAAAAATTAAAAGTTTTCTATAGAAAATGTTCATTAGCTGACTAAAAGATGATGTTTTGAAAATTTACCACTGAAATGATTGTCTCTGTTATCTAACCAGTCATTCAAGTAAACTTTCAAATGCAATCTCTTGATTTGTACATTTCTCAAGACGACATAAGAAGCTGTCTTATATTATCGGTATATTGTTATTATCCCTTTCACCAATGTATTCTCCATATCTCATTTTCAAGGCACCCATACCGGAAAACTTGAATACTTTAAAATTAATTCCAGGATTTGTCGTTTTATCAGTCCATTTCATTCACATTAAATGCTTAAACAACCCGCTCTCACTTTAACCCTTTAACCCTCGAATTTGTTCAAAGAAATTTCAGTTTTCTCAGAAAATGTCCATTTGCAGAGCAAGAGAAGACTATTTTTGAAAATTTATCACTGGAGTGACTGGCTCAGTTATCGAGCCAGTCATTCCAATGGTAAATTTTCAAAAATAACCTTGCTCTGCAAATGGACATTTCTCAAGACCTGCAGAAGCAGTTTTTGGCTGATATGAGTTAAAGGTTTAAAGGAAGACCTTAAAATCCTTTGGTAAAAGGTCCATAGCTGTTGCAGTAAGATCTACCATTAGCCACTATATTACATTAATGCAAATTACATTTCAGAGTGGATAATTTTGAAAAATCGTAAATTCATGGGCAGTTTATCTGAACAGAACATTCGAAAAACTTCCAAGCCTTTAATTATGGAAGTTGGGAGCGAGGAAGATAACTGTGGGACACAGTTAGACAGAAAAGCTCCACTTATTACAGAGCTGTCATCACACCAGCAAGATACAGAACAGGATAAACCAAAGTAAGACATGGATAGGATTATCTGTGTTGTGGGAATTTATGCATAATATTTCATGATGGTTAGATGTTATGGTACAGTACAGCTCAGAGATAACTTAACATATGAACGGGTCTGAAATGCGTGCATGATGCGTTGAAGGCCCGTTTCCAAAACATCGGTTTTAAAAACACTGCATTCACAACGCATCTAGTTAAATTTTTTGATGCATTAAAAATAATAAATATATGCATTGAGAGCGAGCATTAAATGCGTAAATAAGCAAGTTTGAACTTGTTTGATGTCCCCCCAGAGATAGTGCCAAACGCGTTGTTAAAAGCAAAACGGGACAGATGCCAAATTTTAAATGCGTTTAAAAGATTCATATGTGCATTGCATAATACCCGGCGTACATACCAACTCCACGGCTCCAACTACCCGGGATCCAATCAAACTTAGCGGTACATTGCATTTCCTAGAAGGGGCAAAGGCATGGGCAAAGGTAAATATGAGAAAGTTTTCCTAAAAAAGACAGCGGGACATAATATTAAAAATCAAAATTATAAATATTATGAAACACAAAATTATGATTCCCGGTTGAGAATTAATGGAGCGATGCGCCCCTGAACGTTTTGCGCCCCTGAACGTTTTGCATCTAGTGCAAGAATCATAAGCATCGGTTCGTTTCGCATTTAACTTTTATAAACATCCAGCGCTGCGAAACATGCCGACTGGCGAGATTTGACATATGTTAATCACAGTGAAAATTGTCTATGCATCACCTGTGTTCGCGATGAACAGACAGCGAATAAACGCAAAATTATGGATTAAAGATGTCAAAATATAGCTTATGTGTACCAATGCTCGACTAATGTAGAGGCTTTTTATTAAAACATGCAGATGGTGTGGTTTTTATTGATAATATGACGCACAAATTAGCAGATTCGTGTCCGCTACCGCAATATCCCCATCAGTGCTCTACACGAAAAAAGACTAGTTTAAGGCTAGTTATGAAATACTATACGCCTCTAAAGCTGTAACATGTACCGATATCTCATTGGCTTTTCGCGGAAATAAAACGCCCGTAGTGATTTAATGATTTTCTTTTTGTGACATTCAGTAGCTTTCGGATTAACTATATTGCAATGTGATGTAGCCAAGTATAACACATTGTTGTTGCCTCACTCGGGAACAAGGCCGAGGAAATGAGCAATCGCCGCACCCCCCTCTACGTAGCAATAACATAGCTAGATGATAAATAGTGCCTTAATAATTCCGTGAAAGTTAACATTATGAATAGTCAAGGAGTTAATTTCACTATATTTCATGAACCAGACATTGTTTTATTAATTTAAAAGTCAAAGTGGGCGTTAAGATATTGCTTTATTGCTTTTAAAAGCGGCACCGCGAATACGTGTACATTTTGCGTTCCGCCATTGTTGATCGTGAGTCGCTAAGAGACTGACATTTATATGATTGTGTTCTGAGATCACCATGGAACAAGCAATCTTACAAGATATGTTCTGCTATCCTACGGCTCACCCACTAGAGCAGATGTTTGAGTTTGACAGTTAACCCTTTAAGACTTAAATTTGTTCAAGAAAATTTCAATTTTCTCATAGAAAATGTCCATTTGCAGACCAAGACAAGACTATTTTTGAAAATTTACCATTGGAATGACTGGCTCGATAACCGAGCCAGTCATTCCAGTAGTAAATTTTCAGAAATAGTCTTCTCTTGGTCTGCAAGTTGCCATTTCCCAATACCATGGCAGAAGCCGTCTTTGGCTGATATGAGCGTTAAATGGTTAAAAAAGAAATTTTGAATATTTTGAAAGTAATTTGATTGAAAGCTTTTGCTGCATTTTTCATCGAACAGTTTCTGGGCAATTTGAAGGGATAGTTTGTATTTATTAATGAATGGAATGGCACATGATTCATACCATTCTCTTTTTGCCAATCCCTTGTCTAAATGGAGGAGGGCTCGAGAATTGTTAGTGTTTCAATAGACATTTAATTCATGAAGGGCTTATCTGATCTAAATAAACTTTATAGATTTAAAGAACAACTCAGATTTTTGGAATCACCAATCTGCATGATTAATCCCTATGGGGTCCAACGTGTGTACTTCTCTTGTTCTTTCCTGATATAAGTTTTATCGATGTCCTCAGGATCGTGAGGGAGATCATGTATAATTTTATAGGACACGTTTTGTCCAGTATGATTGAGTAAATTAAAATGTTTTGCAACGGGGGTATCTTTGTGTTTTTTGATATCCCTTAAATGTTCTTTCACTCGTACGTGGAACTCACGTTTTGTTTCCCCCACATACTGTTTGTGACAATGTGTGCATGTGAGTAGGTAAATAACATTGCGTGTATCGCAGTAAGTTTTGACCGTACATCTGTATTTTAGACCCGTGTGTGTGCTAGTGAATTCACGTTTGTTGTCCATATTCTTGCAGAAAAAACAATTTTTTCTTGTGCATGGATAAATTGGGTTTTGGAAAGTTTTTTCAAAAACTTTATAGATTTGTTTTATGTCATCATTGCATCAAGTCTGCATCATAATGAAAATTCTTTTGATATTTTTTTGCATGGATTAGACGAAAGAGCTCATCATGGATGAAGCCCTTCATGTTTAATAGAGGAATCCATTTCTAGCATAGCTCCGCCCATGCTTTGCGTGTGTTGGGATCGATTTATATACATTGAATCATGTATATGGCAGCAACAGCGCCCGGTCAAATTAGTTTCCAAATCATCAACAGACTGTTTAGTAAATAGTAAATCCATCATCAAAGACATAGAATTCATACACTTGACAGACTTTTCAGTTTCATGACAGAGTATTCTCTGTCAATTACTATTGTTAACTAGGGTTCGGTGGTCAAACTTAACTATAGATCCAAGGTAGATGACTATCAAAAATGTCAAAGATTTAACAGATTTAAATATACTGTGAGTTTCACTTAAAAATTTTAACTGACCGACTGACGAATGGATATATACTATTATACTATTTATAACTAAAATATTTCTTAATGGATTATATAATAAATAATGTTAAATGAACAACTCTTTTTTCAACTTTTTGTTTACCAGAGGTGCTGAGCCAGTGTACCAGATTATCCAAGAGCCGTCTGTAGGACATCCAGAGTTTCTTGTAGCAGAAATACATCTGCCAAAAGTGGTAGGTATCAGTAGAAGGATCAATTTTAGCCATGCCCACCCATTTCTAACTAAACTAAGCTCCTCCCATTTCTAGCCAAGCTCCTCCCATTTCTAGCTAAGCTCCCCATTTCCAGCTAAGATCCTATTTCTAGCTAAGCTCCTCCCATTTCTAGCTAAGATCCTCCCATTTCTAATTAAGCTCCTCCAATTTCTAACGCTTTGTACACGTGTTTGAATAAATTTTATCACTGAACTCTGAATTCCGAAAATTTCAATTTTAAGGTAAGTAGATAAGTAAGACGTTCAATAGTTTGACACTAACTTGACTGGAAATTGTTGCTGCCAAGTTAGATTAAAAATATTCAACATGGTAATTACTACGTATTAAAGATTATGTTACATTGACATCAGATACTCACTTGAGGGGACAAAATGGTGGTGACTGCAGTTCAACATTAACCCTTTAATCCAAAAATTTGTTAAAATTTTTTTTTAATTTTCTCAGAAAATGTCCATTTGCAGAACAATAGGAGACTATTTTTGAAAATTTGCCACTGGAATGACTGGCTTGGTTATCGAGTGGTACATTTTCAAAAATAGTCTTCTCTTCGCCTGCAAATGAACATTTATCAAGACCACTGCAGCTAGAAATGGGAGGAGGTCAGCCGTAAAATGAGAGGAGGTCAGCTAGAAATGAGAGGAGGTCAGCTAGAAATGAGAGGAGGTCAGCTAGAAATGAGAGGAGGTCAGCTAGAAATGGGAGGAGGTCAGCTAGAAATGAGATGAGGTCAGCTAGAAATGAGAGGAGGTCAGCTAGAAATGAGAGGAGTTTTTGACTGATATGAGTGTTAAAGAGTTAATGCGATGTTAAGATGCAAATCCTTGTGATACAGATACAGGAATGCGGTGGGAATTAACACATGCACAGATAACACAACACATGGATATGAATTACATATTTATTTTGGCATAAAAGTACATAGGATTGATGCTCCTGCACTTATATCCTATGTCCTGGTTAGCAATCCTATGTCCTGGTTACCTAACATTGTTAGGCATCCTTGATACTTGAGTGACTAAGACCTTGAGTGTGCATTTCATTGATTTGATACATGGTAACTAGCGATTACCATGTGTTTGCGTTGCATTTGCCGTCTGGTAACACGCGATTACCACTTATGTATAAATACACTTAATACAGTCTGTATTAATGTATGCTCTGTATTTAAGCACGGTAACAAACAGTTACTCAGTGTGTACATGGCACTTGATGTGACCCCAGGTAACTAATGGTTACCCTGTGTGTACACTGCATTAAGCCATGGTAACGATTGGTTAGCCGGGAAGTGAATGATATGGAATCTGTATATAGCATAATACATCAGTACAATACAACATGAGAGATGAGATTTGTATCCCTTTAATCATTTTAATCAAATTACTTGACAAATATTCCACAGCCTAAGTAGATATGGTTGTTTGTAAATTTACACAGATTAAATTCTTTCTGTGCTGCAGCCCTGATACAAGAACATCGTTACAATATAAGAAATAGTATTGCATATTTTGAAATTGTTTTGTCTGGAAGCCGTTACTGCCTAACCATTGCAGCAATGGTTTCAATCAAATTATTTTCAAAATTAACACTGGGATTGAGAGAGCATATTTACATCAGCTTCTGCAAGCCAACAGACAATAATTTCAATGGGCAATAACTCTCGACCTGTTGAATATTTTGAAAACAATTTGATTCAAAATATTCAGCAATCTAGTCTGAAGAAATTCAGCAGTCGGATGGTTAACTGATGGGTAGAATGACTATATTCTTACATAATTCTGATTCTGTATGCCATGTTTGTAACTTTGTCAGTTCCAAGTTTGGCACTATATAACTATGTTATTAATGAACAGAAAACTGTGGCCTCGGTGACGTTGGATGTGGGTGAGGACCGCATACTGCTACAAACACGATCCAGTGTGTATTATTTGGATATTTTTCTACCTTACAATCTCGAGCAGGATGAATGTGGCGCACAGTTTAACAGAAATACAAAGGTCAGTCAAACACGCATTCACATGCACACACACACTCACGCCATATATGCGTGCACAGAAACACACGCCACTCATGCCATACACACATGCACAGACACACACACTCACAATATACACACACGTACAGACACACACTCGCACCATGCACGCGCGCACACACATACACGCACGTACGCACGCACACACTCATGCTATACACGCACGCGCACACTCGCTCGCTCATGCCACACACGCATGCACAGAGACACGCACTCGAGCCATACACCCATGCACGCACACATGCACGCACGCACGCACACACACACACACACTCATACCATACACGCACGCACACACACACACACTCACAATGTACACACACGTACGCACAGACACACACACTCACGCCATACAGACACGCACTCACTCCATACATGCACACACAGACATACACTCATACCATACATGCACGCACAGACACACACTCACTCCATACACATGCACGCACACGCACGCACGCACACACACACCATACATGCATGCACAGACACTCACTCCATACACGCACACAGACACATACATACACACAGACACACTCACTCCATACACACACACTCACTCCATACATGCACACACAGACACACACTCACTCCATACACACACACGCACACACACTCATGCCATACACGCACACCCACTCACGCACGAATGCACAGACTCAAGCCACACACGCATGCACAGACATACACTCACGCCATACACAGACACACACGCACTCACACCATACATGCATGCACAGACACAACACTCACTACATACACGCACACACACACCCCCTAGACATCATCTGTCTGGTCTTAACAGTGTCATGTTTCAATTTTGAAAATACTGGCAGTCATGTTATCCATAGCGAGATTTTCTGTTGTCTAAGAATGATTATCTGGGTCAGGCAGAATGAAATGAACAGGAGTATTATTGGTGTAAAGCAAGCTTACCGCGTTACAAAAGCTCATCATGGCAGTAGTTGTGCTCAGTCAAAGGCTATAGGAAAATTAAAATTCAAGGAAAGGAGCAGAGGGCACAAAAAACTGGGGGTTTTCTACTATGTGTGCGCACGCGTACATACGTGCGTGCATGTCTGCGTGTGCCTGGGCAATTGTATGTATATGTGCATACATGTGCCTGTGTGCATTGTTTATTACAAGCTCAAGTATTTGACACAGCAATAATATCATTTGTAAAGAGGTGATTTTAACCATTTAATGGTCAAACCAGCAAAAATCGGCCTCTGTAGTGGTCTTGAGGAATCTCCATTTGCAGGCCAAGAGAAGACTATTTTGGAAAATTTAACACGAATGCCTGGCTCGATTGGCCAAGTGGTAAATTTTCAAAAATAGTCCTCTTGGCCTGCAAATGAACAAATATTTGGATTTTCTTGACTGAATTTGCCCATTAAAGGGTTAATCTCTTTGGCCTTGTTAACCCTTTCAGCCTGTCAGACCAGAGACTACCATTTTATGATGATTTAGAGAATAGTCTGTTCCATATGTTGAAAGTAATGTAATCTGAATGCTACTGCTACTGAAGACAGCGCAGCAACATTTTCTAAAAAATATTTGCAAGATATTCTTCAGCTTTCCTGTGCTCGAAATTTGGATGCTGGTAATTCAGGCCTGTGATTCCTCCCAGATTAAGAGCAATATCACAATTTTGTCAGTTCAAGACATTCATTGTTGGCTGAATGATCAAGTGTTTCCTGAGAGAAAGAATCATGTTCATTTTTTATTTTGATGGGTGGGGTGAGAGAGACAATGGAATGGGGGTCATTAAAACAAGCGTTGTGATTTAATGGTTAGACACTGTGTGCCTCGGCATCCTTGCCTTGTCTATATCATACATCTCATACACTATTGTCTTTGTGTCTGATTTTAGATTCTAAGTTTAACGCTGCCTGTTCAGCCTGCATCATGACCCTTCACTTATCAGACTATGGCCGCCATATTGCACACTCAACAACTGATCCAGAGAACTCCAGCAGTCAATTGTGATTAATAGACCGTCGCTTGTTATGCAGTCCAAACATTATTGTTAAATGAAGAGTGGCTCGAGGGACCGGTTGTTTTAGCTCTTTAATGATCACAATTGTTCAAGAAAATTGAGACTTCTGTTTTGTTAACGTCCGATTAAAGACCAAGACTTTTTGAAAATATACTACTGTAATGACTGACGTTGTAATTGAGTCACTTATTCCGGTGGTCAATTTTTGAAAATGGTGTCTTGGTCTGTAAATAGACATTGCTCAAGCACCTGCAGAGTGTGAGGATTAAAGGGTTAAAGCAATACAATCTTATCATCTCATAATACAGGTAGTTGTTAACACTTTAAGACTCCAGTCGCTGATGACATTGTGTAGTATAATACTGAGCGGCTAACCCATAAACATTCAAGACACCATGTAAAATTAAACTACCATTTTTATTCGAGGAAAGGATGCTAGCTTGTATTGGATGCCGGCTAAATTTTGGCCCAAATCCTCCCCAAAAATCCTTATACTCATAGAAAGGATGCATAGAGAAATTGAAATCCATTCTCTAAAATAGTTAAAACTCATATAGAACCTACCACGAAAATTGAACGCAATTTCCATATGCATGCTTACCGCCATACCACTGTTTAATGTACGCCTCAAAAATATCACCGTGGAAGTGAAATTGTTAATGGGACTGCCTAAATATCGCGTATCTTCAATAAAGATCATTTATTACATCAAAATCAATGCTACTTTTGAAATAAAATGTCGCTTAGAAAATATGGACATCATGTGATATCAGGAATGCGGTAAGATCTGCAGATGTGTTTACTAGAATTCTTCTAATATCAGCCATTCTCTATTTTCATTGGCTTGTATGGGAGAATTTATCCAATCAGAACAGAGAAATAATATTTCTCTTCAGAAAATTAATAATGGAACAGGGTTTACTCTCGTATTGCTCATTAATTTTGTAATGCCGAGCAACATTAAATGATCCAGAACGGAATTAGAATTAAAATGAGATAAAGCGCTTCTTATGTTGGTGAGCCACTGGCTCTTTTGCGATTGGAGGCGCCGTGTCCTCGCGAGATCTTATACGGTAACAGGAGTTTGTTATCAAAAATTCATTTTGATGTAATAAATATTTATTAATAGATACGCAATATTTAGGCCCTCCAATTTAATAATTTCACTTCTGCGATGATGTTTTGAGGTATATATTAAACATAGTCATAAGGCGGCGAGTATTTGTACCATGTGAAAAGTTCAATTTCCATGGTATCATTTATTTTTTTTACAAAACTTGACAAAAAAAATGTGCTGAAAGACTACTCGATTATAGGATGCACCCCCTTCCTAGAACATGTATTATGACAAAAAAACTGCATCCTTTAGTCGAATTTTAACGGTACATTAACACTCACAAGTACTGACAAGATACTAGAAATTTTTCTGATGTATAATAACTATTATATTTTGAGAATAATTTGACTCAAAGCCATTGTGCCGTAGACGGTAATGTATTTCAGTCACACTATTTTCAAAATATTCAACAGGATTCCTGTAAGCTTGCCATGAAATTGAGATACTTGTAGAGATTTCATTAGTGAAGCAAGAATATAATCTATGATTGGTTACCGGGGCTGAAAATCAGGTAACCTATTTTTAGATTATGCAAGTTTTTAGCTCACCTGGCCATCAACTTTTCCTTTAAAACATATTTCTTCCTAAACCGCTTGGTGAATTTTAACCAAATTTGCCTGGAAAGATTATATAGTGGTAGGCTCTAGAACCTCAATTCAGATTTTTGATTTGTCAATTTTTGGTTTAAAAATCTTAGATTTTATACAAATTTACTGGAAAGTCTCAAAACGCTTGTCCTCCTTAGCTTCATGACAGATTTCAACCAAATTTGGCTAGAAGGATCCTATTGAGGTAGGGTATAGAACTTCTTTTCAGATTTTTGACTGGTCAATTTTTTTGGGTCGAAATCTTAAATTCTATAAAAAATTTACCAGAAAGTGTCTAAACGTATTTCCTCCTTAACTTCTTGGCGGATTTCAACTAAATTTGCCTGGAAGTATCCTGTCATGGGAGGCTCTAGAACACCTATTCAGAATTCTGATTGGTCAATTTTTTTTGTGGAAATCAAGATTTTGTAAAAGATTTTACCGGAAGTTGTTGAAATGGATCCTCCTTAGCTTTTTGACAGATTTCAACTAAATTTGCCGGGAAGGATCGTATCATGGTAGGCTCTAAGGGTGTGTTCTCACTAGAGACATAATCAGAAATAACATCATACTGACGTATGGCGTTATTCCTGATTAACTCTCTAGTGAAAACATGGCCTAGGACTTCTATTCAGGATTTTGATTGGTGAATTTTTTTGGTGAAAATCATAGATTTTGTAAAAAATGTACCAGCAATTGTCAAAATGCAACACCTTAGCTTCGCGAGAGATTTCAACCAAAGTTGTCTTTAAGGATCTTATGGAGGTAGGCTCTAGAAAATCTCTTGAGATTTTTGATTGGTCAATGTTTTTGGTGAAAATCTTAGATTTTGTACAGATTTACCAGAAAGTGACAAAACGCATCTGCTGCTTAACTGCCTGGTAGATGCTTAACTGCCTGGTGGAGGCTTAACTAACTAGTGGATTTCACGCATATTTGACTCAAAGTACCCTATCGTGCTCGGCTCAGGAAATCTTTTTATCCCCACATTTAAAAAAACCATTGGGGATGTTGTCCCCTCTGTCTGTCTGTCTGTCCATCCATCCATCACGCTATCTCCTCCCAAACCATTAGGTGGAATTGAATCAAATTTGGTATGTACGTTACCCATATCAATGTGGAGTGCATGAGCACATTTAGATTTGGCCCCACCCTCAAGAGTGTGTGATTAAAATGTCAAGAAATTGATTGTAATACAACTCCGAAGAAAATGAATGGAATTCAACCAAATTTAGCATGTGAATTACCCATATCAATGTGGAGTGGATGAGCACATTTGGCCCCACCACCAGGGTTGGGGGATGGGGTCAAAAGGTCATGAAATTGATTTTAATGCAACTCCTTTGACATTGTTGGACGAAATTCAACCAAATTTGGTATGTAAGTTACCCTTATCATTGCAGGGTGCAAATGGACATTTATATTTGGCTCTGCCCCCAGGGTTGGGTTTTGGTGGATCAAAAGTTCAAAGCTGTGAACGTGGGAATTTGCAATGACGCGTCATCGACTGATCAATCTAGTTCAGAATTTTGATTGGTCAATATTTTGGGTTGAATATCTTAGATTTTATGAAAAATTTACTGGAGATTGTCAAAAAACATCTCTTTAACCGCTTGGTGGATTTTAACCATGTTTAGCTGGAATGTTTCGTTGGTGGGAGGCTTCACCAGAACTGATGACGATAAGTGAAAGCTAGTGATTTGCAAATCAAGAGAATATTTGGATTTCCGATCAATATGATATCATACTTTTTGTTAATATTGCTTCCTTTTTGATATGGAGCATACTGTTCACACGTATCGGGGATCATAATAATCAGGAAACGCCGATTTTATCCACTCCAGTAGAAACCTTTCTAAAAATTCTCTTACAGTATAGTTCAGAAATAACTTAATTTGTTTCCAAAATTAATGACAATGTGCTGTTGAATGCTTTCCAATCCAGTTAATGTTGAAAATATTCAACAGAACATTTCTTACATCGTATCTCAAAATTGTACAAACTTGCATGTTTCTGTTTCTGTTTCTGTTTTTGGAAACATTTAAACCTATTTATGAGTTGTACTGTAGCCTGTGAATGGTGACTGAGAAGTGTTATCACCTTACTCTATGACACCTGCCATCTTATCCATGTACTACAATCTCACATAGTGAACTTGCTACTGAGAGAATGAAGGAATCTACTTTTAGCTATGTCCCGCTCCACCTACACTTTGCCCGTGTTGGGATCGATTAATCCCTGATTTCCCGACTCAATTTTCAGAAGAATATGTACAGCTAATCTGTTGAATATTTTGAAACTAATTTGACCGGATAGGCGGCAACAACGCCAAGTCAAATTAGTTTCAAAATATTCAACAGCATGTTTGTTAAATAGTAGACATACAATTCATACAGCAACACTTAGTCCGTCATCAATTAAGCGTTCGTGGCGAACTTATTTATCTATGTCACATTCATGACGTAATTGAGTATGACGTTATCCTACACGTCACGTAGTTGATTATGATGTCATATGATTGATGGATAAACTGGAAAGGTCCATTCAGTTGAACATAGAAACGTCTATGTAATATTGCGTGTATGACCAAATTTGGAAAGAATCAAATTAGAGTCAATAAATTAGAAAAAATATTTAATATTGCTAATATTTTCTGTTAAATATCTTAGTGAATTATTTAATTATGTAAATATTTGTTATAAAAGAGCTAAAGAAAAAAAGGATAATAAATGACACATTGTAAATTGCCTGTTGATTATCCACCATGTTGAAGTAATAATGTATTATAAGCAGCACCGGGAAGCTGGTCGGCAAGATAGGCAAGAAATTCACTGAACCGAAAAGACTATGTTTTGTTGGGGCAGCTTTCTGTTTTGTTAAAACATGTTTTTAAGAGATTTTTGGTTTGGACCATCAGTTGTAGCGTTTTTCACGTTACCAAACTTGGTGTATGAAGGTGTGTCATGTATCATAAATAGGTCAGCCTGAACCACTCACAGCTCACTCAACATTATAGAAAATTCCTGTCCATTCTGTGGTTTCAAATGTTATTCATACACCATATTCAAACTTGATGCTTTGTATGTTAAAGGTGTGTTTCATACAAAAATGAGGGAATTGTGACCTACTTTTCATGATCCACTGAACTTCATAGTAGATTCTTGTCTGGGATTTTCTTTCGCGAGTTTTTAGTATTCGATAACCAAACTTCATGTATGACTGCATCTTAGCGCTAAAACTGTGTCATGTATCAAAAGTATGTAACCTACTTTTCAAAGTTCAGTGAATATCATCTAAATTCTTGTCCAGTGTGTCTTCTCAGAACTCTTCCACCCATGGTAAGCAAACCTGCTGTATGGGTGCATCTTAGGTTAAAAGTGTGAGCTGTATCAGAGGTGTTATACCTTTTATGTACCTCAATTTGGTATTGGGGTATCCCATCAGGAATTAGGAAAAGTTAGATTAGAAAGTTAGGGCTAGGTATGCTGGCCATTTGTGAAGCAGAAATAGAGACATATACATTGTGTCAATTTTGACGCTGTCAACAATGTTAGGTCTTTGCGTTTAATAAAACTTCTCGGCTTATATTTCAGGATCAGTTAATCCTATTGCAACTAAACTTGGCTATGTGGTTGCCTATACTGGTAGGAAGCAGCCTGATGATACTGAGGTCACAAGGTCAAGGTCACTGTGACCTTGATACAAAACTGTTTTTTCAATGTTACGTTTTTGCGTTTAGCAAAACTTCTCGGCATATCTTTCAGGATTGGTTAATCCTATTGGAACTAAGCTTGGATACATTGTTACCTACAATGTTAGGCAGAAGCATGCCGATATTGAAGTCACAATGTTGAAAGTCAAGGTCATTCTGACATCTACAAAACTTTGTTATTTTTCAATGTTAAGTTTTTGGGCATATCAAATCTTATCATGTTATATTTCGGGATTGCTTAACTCCAATGGAACACAACTTGGGTACATGGTTGCTTATTTCACTTCAAGGGTATACTTACCTCCCTAACTCGCTTTGATATTCGTAAATATCGATATTCACTCAATAAATACTCAGATTAAAAAAGTTAGGTGCCCTACTGGGCCAGTAGTCAGATGACAGGCCGGCGGATGCCAGCCCCAACCTCGCACATGCAAAGACTAGTACTTCCTCTTTTCCAATTTATTGGCAAAAGAGTCACATGCATACTTTCTTCTAAGAGTTTTCTGCTGTGTCAAATCACTTTCTAAACTTATTTATCATCTGAAAATCATGTCTGAGCATGGGAAGTCATCAGAGGAGGGCCCAGTACCAAGTCATTAGGTGATTTCTAATATATATTTGTCTAATTTATCGTTTTAGTTCCGATGTAATGTGTTTCCGGGACTTGTGATTAGACGTGATAAGCATCCATAAAACTGGTTTATTTCTATATGGCGCTATGAAATACTAATCTCTCTTTGTGTTTATGGCCACAGGTATCTACCTATGACTGAAAAGGACAGCACATCATCAGAGGGTTTGTTTTTCTCTCCACGAAGGTTCCATTTCCTACTAACAATGTTGGAATGAACTAATACAAAATCTATGGCCAGTGAAGGTCTCACTTTGCCCTCTTGGTCCACTTCCTTCCCTTAATGGTGGAGAGAGTTAAGAGGTCATAGAGTTTGGTGAAGCTTCCAGTGCATCAGATCGGATGGTTTGTCTATGCTAAAGATGCAGGTATTCTAGTTATGATATTAGGTACTGCAATTATTTTTGGAAATATTTCTGAAATCTGCTGCCATTGTATCATTGTATATCTGATGTTTGCATAGTCTGTCTCTACTATCCTTTCCGGTTAGATGTTCTGGATATGAATACAATTCGTCCTTACACCTGGATATTGTGTTCGGGTCGGATTAACTTTTTATTTTTGAAGTTATGATGTCATAATCAGCCTTGCACTTTACTAACTATTATAAGGTTTTGTCAAACGCTGGTTTACTTATTAGTTAGTGGTCTTTATGGCCACCTTCCCTCTCTTATTTTGGTTTTGAGTTACTAATTCATTAACTAAAATGTTCATTGTCTTCATCGTCTGGCCTTTTTCAGAAGCCTGGTTGCCCTTCTTGTGGAAGGTTTTTGAAAGAACATTTCACCCCACATTTATGCTTCCAATGCTGTCCTTGTGGACCATTGCTTAACTGTGACATCTGTAAACAGTGGGGTGGGGGGGTGGTGAGCTAATGTCTGAGTTTTTATCATTACAGACCAAGGAGAAGGCGATTGAGGAGGAGAGAAGAATGAGGAAAGAGGTTCTTGGTAAGAAGGGTAAGAGGAAGGCCTCGTCCACCATGGATATGGAGGCCTTCTGTGTTGAAATGATGGGAGAGATGAAGAGGACAATTAAGGATTTGGTTCCAGAGCTGCTTCGTGGCATGCTTCCTGGACAAAATTCTTTATTGTCGTCTTCTGCTCTGGAGTAGATAATCCCCACCTCTGAATCAGTGCTCTGTAGGGACTTACATGTTTTCATCCACGATTCAGAGGTGGCCCCGTTAGAGGGGGCAGTCCACTATGAGGACACTGGCAGCAGGCTTGTCACCCCGGTTGTTCATGGACAGGTGTCGCTGGAGCCTGATGCCTGCTTATCAGGCCAGGATTGTCCGCACTCTACAGGTACCACTACCTCCTATGGTACTCTTCCTGGCCAGTCCAGGTTAGCATTCTTCGCTGACCTGGAGTCTAATCTTTCTGGCCAGGAAGAAGAGGATTATCTGCTGGGTTCTCTTTCTGGCGCTGTGGATATTGACATACGTGCACGGGGGACATTGTCCATGGAACTACTCACGCAGGTTTAGCGTTCACGGTGCAGAAGGTAGCCCAGGCTGGATCTGATGGCCAGTATTACCGCATACCTCGGCTTGCCGATGGTGTAGCAGGTTCTGGCCAGGGCTGTGGTGTGGCAAAATTTTCCCCATGCAATACCACGGGTCCTGCTCCTGGTCAAGCCAGTTAGTTTAGCATGCCTGTTATTTCAGACCCGCATGCTTTCTCTGGCTTGCCGGGCGTATCAGTTCCTCCAGCCACATACATGCCTGCGATTGCTCAGGTGGATGACGAAGGCCCGCGCCTTGTCGAGCATTCGCAGGTAGCCACAGGGGAAGACTGGTCTGACACTTGTCATTGGCTAATAAACGTCAGGCCAGGTCTTGCTGTGGAACAGTCATTCAGCCAACAGGACCAGCGCCCATGGCTGGCAGGTAATCTGACTACTGCCCTTATGCCATCACTGCCGCTGGCGGAACATATTGTAGATATGTTTACAGCGGCAGAGACGTCCATCAAGGCACATGGACATCTCGCAAAGGCCCTCGCGAGGTGGCAAAACGATGTCGCATCGTACCTGATGAGTATCAGAGGTACGGTGTGGTGCCTTTTCACATCAAGAGTATACTTACCTCCCTAATACTTTTGATATTGCTAAATATTGGCTTTCACTCAATAAACACTCAGATTAAAACAGTTAGGTGCCCCTACTGGGCAGGGAGTCAGAGCGTAGTCTGGCGGATGCCAGCCCCACCACCGCGCATGCGCAGACTAGCACTACCTCTTTGCTAATTTATTGGCTGAGAGACAACACATGCTTTCATGATAAGATCTTTCTATACGCTTTTCAAAGCTTTTTAAGACTTTTAAATAGACGTTTTTACCTGACAAAGATGGCTGAGAGAGTGACTTCGCCACAGGAGGGCCTTGGACCTTTAAATCAGGTGACTTCTAGTAAAATTAGCGAGTTTTGTCCCGTTGTAATGTGTTTCCGGGACTCGCGCTAAACGTGATAAGCGCCTTAATTAGTTGATTTTTTTCAACTAGGTGCTATATAAGACTAATCTCTCTTTGTGTTTATGTCCACAGGTCTGTGTGAAGGAGAAATAAGGACATGACATCAGCAGAGGGTTTGTGTCTCTCCACCATGGTTCCATTTCCTACTAATACTGTTAGGTTATCTAACCAAAAATTCTATGTCCAGTGAGTTGGAGGCCTATTATAAAGGTCTTCTCACTTTGCCCTCTTGATCCAATTCCTTCCCCTTGAGGTGGAGAGAGTTAAGAGGCGTTCAGTGGTGGAGTGCTCCAGTTCATCAGGTTGGATGGTTTGTCTAGACAAGGTGTCAGGTATTAATTATTGATATGAGAAAGGGAGATAATTAACACTATTTGCCATTGTTATCAGTATTTATCTGATGCTTGTGTAGTCGAAATGTCCATTCTGCACATGTTCTGGTTAGAGATACAATTCGTCCTTGCACTGGGATGTTTGTTGTGGATCGATTTTTTCCTGTCATAGGATTAATGACGTCATAATCAGTCTTGCTCTTTATTTACAATTAAAGTTGTCCGAAGCTGGTTTCTGATAAAAATTATGATCTTTATGATCATTTTTTCTTCTCTTGAGTTGGTGAGTTTTCTAAGCTTAACTAGTTTGCTCATACTCCTCGTCCTTTGGCCTTTTTCAGAGACCTGGTTGTGCGTCCTGTGGACGATTTTTGAGGGACAAGTTTGGCCCTCATCTATGTTTTCAGTGTAGCCCCTGTGGTCCCTTGCTTAATTGCGAGATATGTAAGCACTGGGGGGGCGAGCTAATGTCCGAATTCTTATGCTTGCAGGCGAAGGACAAGTTGGAGGAGGAGAAAAAGAAGCTGAAAAAAGAGGTCGTAAGTAAGAAGGGTAAGAGGAAGGCCTCGTCCGCGGTGGACATGGAGGCCTTCCGGACCGAGATGTTGGGAGAGATGAGGAGGACAATCAAGGATTTGGTTCCAGAGTTGCTTCGTGGCATGCTTCCTGGACCAAATCCTTTATTGACCTCATCATCTGCTTCGGAGCAGGTAATCCCCACCTCTGAATCAACGTTCCTTAGTACGCTTCCGTTGTTTGAAGATTCAGAGGTGGCCCCATTAGAGGGGGTGTTCCACGGCCCTGGCAGCAGGCTTATTGCCGCGCCCAATAGGGACCGTGGACGGTCGTCGCTGGAACCCGTGGGCTGCTCATCAGTCCAGGGGTATCCGCACACCGCGGCTGCCAGTACCTCGTATGGCACCTTCCCTGGCCAGTCCGGGTTAGCTCTCTTTGCTGACCCGGAGTCTAATCTTTCTGGCCAGGAGGATGATGATTACCTGTTGGGGTCGCCGTCTGAAGACGTGGCCATGGAATATGACGTTTGTGCGCCCCTCGCGGGGAATACAGACGCCTTTTTCCACGGTTCTACTCTCCCAGGGGTAGAATCCACGGTTCAGACTGTGGCCCTGGGCGCTGAAGGCCAGCGGTACCGCATACCTCGGCTTGCCGAGAGTGTCGCTGGTGCTGGCCGGGGCCGTGGTGGGGCGGTATATGCCCCGCGCTCTACCACGGCGCCTGCTCCTGGTCAAACCAGTGATATTAGCATGCCGGTATTGTCAGGCCCGCATGTTCTCCCTGGCTTGCCAGGGATATCAGCGTACCCGCCGTCAAGCTCTGTTGCTTGCGCTCTGGAGGAAGACGAAGGCCCCCGTCTTGTAGAGCGCTCGCAGCTAGCCACGGAGGAGGATTGGTCTGACGCTTGCCAGTGGTTGGTGAGTGTTAGACCAGATCTGCCCGTGGAGCAGTCGGCTAGCCAGCGTGAGCATAGGCCGTGGTTAGCTGGTAAGCCTACTGCTAACGCTATGCCTTCTCTGCCGCAGAGCATGTCGTAGACATGTTCGAGGCGGCGGAGACGTCCATTAAGTCGAGTGGACGTCTCGCTAAGGCCCCGCGCGAGGTGGCCAGGCGTTGCCGCATCGTGCCCCTGGACTACCAGCAGTACGGTGTGGTACCGAAGCCGAGCGTGGATGACCGCGCGGCTTTGGGTGAGGATGCGCGGCCAGGCTCCCGTTCTGACACGGGAGTCTTGTGTTCGAACGCGTTGCGTTCAGCAAATGCCGCTTTGCGTGATGCGGAGGAGAGTGGGAGGGCTTCGATTGCCGCTCTGTCCCACGTCTCCCAGCTGTTACAAGGGGTAGTAACAGCATCCGCATCGCGCCAGCCAAGTCCGGTCACAGTCCAGCGAGCCATCCAGGATGGTATCAACCTGGCTCTGGACTGTATGACGCGGGCGGTGACCAGGAGTGTCCGGGCAAGGCGCACTTTTGCCTTGGATAATCTGTGCCCGTCCCAGGACCTCTACAATAGGCTACTACGTACGCCTATGACAGGTCCTGGTCTCTTTGGAGGTGAGGGGTGTAGGCACCTCCAGGAGACGGTTACTCTGGTCAATAACCAGAGGGCGCTGCGCGAGCAGTTTGAGGTGCTTCGTCGTGCCAACGTTCGCGCCGCACCCCCTGCGTATCATCCCCTGCAGGCTCGAGGTGGTAGTGGCCAGGTCAGAGGCCAACCACCATCGCAGCGCTGGCCTCGGCCGCGTGCGATTCGGCCAGCAGCGAGGGGGGCGCAGGCTCCTCAGGCGCAGTCAGCCAGGCAGCCGCCCGCGCACCGAGGTGCGCGCGGTGCTGGTCGTGGCGCGTGAGGATCTGGGCGGGGTAATCGTTCCTGATGGGATGGTTACCGCGGTGAGAACCGCGCCGGTGTTTCTGGCAGAGGAGACAGTGCCGCTCTTGCACTCCTTATGTCCACCTCTATCCCTAGGTGGACCGGTGGGAGGCCGGCTAGCCGACCACATGCAAGAGTGGGAACGGTTAACTCAGGACCGTTTAGTCTTGCGATGGCTTTCAGTCGGGTATCATCCCGATTGGATGACAGGCCCGCCATCGCGACTGTCTCTAGTGCCGATCTGGACTCCAAATCCGAGAGATCCAGATCAAAGGTTGTGTATCGAGGAGGAAATAAATTCCCTCATACAAAAAGGAGCTATTCAGCCGGCACAGAGGTGTCCGGGCTTCTATTCAACCCTGTTCTTAGTAACAAAGAACACCGGAGGGTGGAGACCAATTCTCAACCTCAAGCCATTGAACAAGTTCATAGAGACGCCCAGTTTCAAGATGGAGACTGTGCGCTCGGTGTTGGCTGGGTTAGAGAGGGGAATGTGGACAGCGTCGATAGATTTGAAGGACGCTTATTTCCACATCCCCATACACAGGAGTTTCCGTCGCTTCCTGAGATTTGCATTCCAGGGCAGACAGTGGGAATTCAGGGTGCTACCCTTCGGAATTTCCACGGCTCCTCGGGTTTTCACCCGTGTGGTTCTTGCGATCACCGCATACCTCCGCAGGAGAAGCATAGCAGTCCACACGTACATAGACGACTGGCTGTTGAAAGCGCACACCCGGGAAAGTTTATCGGCCAGTCTGGAGATTGTTTTGAAAACTCTCACAGACTTAGGCTGGATGATCAATTTCCCAAAATCAGAGCTGATTCCATCCCAGAAGTTTGTTTACCTGGGGATGTTCTTCGATCTAGAGACAGGATATGTTTATCCTACTCAGGGGAGAGTTCAGAAACTCATCTCATTAATTCAGTCAGTGTGCGACAGTCGTCATGTCCTGGCACGGGTTTACTTGAGAATGCTGGGGTTGATGGTTTCATTGGAACCAGTCATTCCTCAGGCCGCCTTACGCAGGCGGCCGATCCAGTTATTTCTCATGACACAATGGACCCAGAGTACAGGTTCGCTGGACTCGAATGTGTCAGTGTTGGCGCCTCTGATTCATCACCTGCAATGGTGGTTGGACACAGAGAATCTCTTGGTGGGGGTTATGCTAACCCCTCCCCACCCTCAGGTGACTGTGTATACAGATGCATCGATGGAGGGCTGGGGAGCTTGCCTGGAAGAGTCCACGATATCAGGGCTTTGGAATCTGGAACAGTCAAAGGAACATATAAATCTACTGGAGCTAAGAGCAGTAGTCCTGGGCCTGGAACATTTCTTACAGAAAGTTCAGGGCAAGATTGTTCTTATTCGTTCAGACAACTCAACAGTTGTGACTTACATAAACCGCCAGGGCGGAACGAAGTCGCCCAGTCTCTGTATGATGACATGGAGACTGCTTTGTTGGTGTCTGGATCACCAGATTACCTTGAAAGCAGTTCATATTTCGGGAAGGTTAAACCTGCTAGCAGACTCATTGAGCCGAAGGATGAGTGTTTTACCCACGGAATGGCAACTAAATCAATGTGTGGCGGATCGTCTGTTCGACCATTGGGGGAAACCCAACATCGATTTGTTCGCAACGAAGAAGAATGCGAAGATGACGACGTACGTCTCTTCGATTCCGGATCCAAGCGCTTTCGCAACAGATGCGTTAGCTATCAGCTGGGGGAGAATGTATGCATACGCATTCCCTCCAGCAATCCTGATTCCAAAAATTCTTCAGAAAATCAGACAAGAGGAATGCCAAGTGCTTCTGATCGCCCCGGATTGGCCAAGCCGATCATGGTATACGGATCTGCTGGACCTTCTGGTCTGCAATCCGGTTCCTCTGCCTCTGATGGACGATATTATCTTCCAGGGCAAGGCCCTTCACAACAATCCGTCAATGTTCAGATTGACTGCGTGGATGTTGTCAAGGAATCTAGAATTAAGGAGGGCTTTTCTGAGCAAGCAGCCATGTTTATGGCCAAAGCCAGGAGGGGGTCAACCTCCAGAGCATATAATTATAAAATCAACAGATTTGCAGAATGGTGCTCAAAAAGATGTATTGATCCAATGGATGCATCTATTCAGGTAGTAGCTGATTTCCTCTGTCACCTCTATGATGCCTATAGCCTCAAGCCTAACTCTATTGCTGGTTATAAGTCAGCTTTAATGTCTGTTATTCCTTGCTTGGCTAAGAGGGGAAGTGATGAAGTGAATACATTAAATGTATTAATTAAAGGCATGGGCAATCTAAGACCAAGGAATCCACCGGTGATTCCGTCTTGGAGTTTATCGCTAGTGCTTCAAGTACTAGGTGATAAGCCGTTTGAACCACTTAGTTCCATTTCTATGAAACTATTAACACTGAAGACTGTGTTTTTAATTGCTGCGGCCTCGGCTAGGCGTAGGAGTGAGATTCATGCCTTATCAGCCGAGGATGACCGTTTTGTGGTTTCAGGGGAAGGCCTTAAGCTGCTACCTAGGATTAATTTCTTGGCTAAAAATCAGTCGTTGAAATATCCAGGTCAACCTATTATTTTGCCTGCTTTAACTAGATATGATCCTAATTCTAAAGCATGGTGTCCTGTCCGGGCGCTTCGCCGGTACAAACAACGTACGGCGGAGTGGCGCACCGACCAGTCAGCATTATGGTTGTCATATATTGAACCCCATGGCAGGGCTTCTAAGGACACCATTTCCAGGTGGATTGTAGAATGCATTCAGTTTTGCCATAAATCCGCCACCGGGAAGCAGGTTGACGTGGCCAAGGCTCACAGTGTCCGCGGCGTAGTGACATCCACTGCCCTATTTAATGGGGTCCCTGTGGATGATATTATGTCGGTGGCTCAGTGGCACTGTGAGTCAAGTTTTACAGACCATTATCTCCGTGACACCTCTAATCCTCTCGCCTTGTCGATTTTGAAAAAATAACTAGGCATATATATTTTTGATGGGGTTTCCTCATTGCTTATATATTTCACAATTAATTTATGGAAACAACCACTAATTTGGGACTGCATCGATCTTCACCAATGGGAAGAGGATGTCAGCAGCCATTTCAACAAGGTCAGTCTTGTGTATGTGTTGTCCATTGTTGATTGTCTTGTCACGTTACCCGTTATTTATATGATGATGGTTTTGTGTATTTATGTGGTTCATTGTTGAGAGTATACGAAAATGGAGTTTTTTCGTCTCTGTCCTGTAGTACATGGCACTTGTACGTAGAGAGCGTATAGGACATTGAGGTCATTCGACTCTTCCTCCCAGGAAGGAGGGGGGGGGGAGCGCATATGACATTCGGTCATCTCTCATACATCGGGGGTGTTATCCGATGGTTAGTCAAATCCTGACTGTTTTTTCATACAGTTTCAGAAGTTTAAGTGCCTTAAACGCAGAAAAGCGTATAGGGATGAGCTGGTCTTTTGACCTCGCCTCCCTCCCGCCGAATTCACTGTCGAATTCTGGCAATATCAAAAGTATTAGGGAGGTAAGTATACTCTTGATGTGAAATAAACGAAATCAAGGATTTCTTTTTTCACGAGAGAGTTGATACTTACCTCCCTAGATATGGACCCGGCCTCTCCACCCCACAGAGGCTCGGTCTTCAGGCTCTTTATAGTTGCATGTGTATCAGCCAATAAATTAGTCAGAGGAAGTGCTAGTCTGCGCATGCGCGGTGGTGGGGCTGGCATCCGCCAGACTACGCTCTGACTCCCTGCCCAGTAGGGGCACCTAACTGTTTTAATCTGAGTGTTTATTGAGTGAAAGCCAATATTTAGCAATATCAAAAGTATTAGGGAGGTAAGTATCAACTCTCTCGTGAAAAAAGAAATCCTTGATTTCGTTTAATAAGCCAAGTGCAGATGACTGTGCTGGGCGAGGATACATGGCCAGGCTCCCGGGAGTGCTGTGCTTGAACGTTTTGAATTCAGCAAATACCTCATTGCGCGATGCGGAGGAGAGTTTGAGAGCGTCTATTGCAGCGCTTTCGCATGTCTCCCAGCTGTTACAGGTGGTAGCAACAGCATCCGCATCACAGCAGCCTAGTCCGGTAACAGTCCAGAGAGCCATCCAGGATGTAATTAACCTGGCTCTGGATTGTTTAACCCAGTCTCTGACCAGGAGTTTCAGGGTGCGGCGCATGTTTGCCTTTGACAACTTGTGCCCCATCCCAGGACCTGTATAATAGGCTTCTGCATATGCCTATGACAGGTCCTGGTCTTTTTGGAGGTGAGGGATGTAAGCACCTCCAGGAGACGGTCACCCTGGTCAATAACCAGAGGGCATTGCGCGAGCAATTTGAAGTGCTTGGCAGAGAGCGCGTTCGCGCAGCTCCCCCTGCGTATCATCCCCTGCAGGCTTGAGGTGGCGGTGGCCGGGTCAGAAGCCAGCTACCAGTGCAGCGCCACCCATGGCCGCGCGCGCTTCGACCACCAGCGAGGGGGGCGCGGGCTCCTCCAGCGCAGCCGCCCAGGCAGCCAGCCGCCCATGCACCGAAGTGCGCGCCACGCAGACCATGGCGCGTGAGGATCTGGTCGTTGTAATCGTACCTGAAGGGTCGGTTACCACGGTAAGAATCACTCCAGTGCTTCTGGACCAGGAGACAGTGCCACTCTTGCGCAAGTTATGTCCACCTCTCTCCCTAGGTGGTCCAGTGTGATGCCAATTGGGCCACCACAAGCAAGAGTGGGAACGGGTGACTCAGGACCATTTAGTTGGATAGCAGGTCCGCCATCGCGGCTGTCAAAAGAGCCAAGGCTTCTATTCAACCGTTTTCCTAGTGACAAAGAGCACTGGAGGGTGGAGACCAATTCTCAATCTCAAGCCGTTGAACAAGTTCATAGACACACCCAGTTTCGAAATGAAAACGGTGTTGGCATGGTTGGAGAAGGGAATGTGGACAGCATCAATAGACCTGAAGGATGCTTATTTCCACATTCAAGGGTGGTTCTTGCTATAACAGCATACCTCCGCAGGGGAAGCATAGCAGTCCACACGTACATAGACGACTGGCTGTTAAAAGCACACAATCAAGAAAGTTTATCAGCAAATCTGGAGATAGTTTTGAAAACAGTGGCACTGTGAGTCAAGTTTTACCGACCATTACCTCCGTGACAACTCGAATCCTCTCGCCTTATTGATTTTGAAAAGATAATCTAGGTGTACATATTTTGATGAGGCTTTCTCATTTTTTACATATTTCATAATTAATCAATTGTAACAACCACTTATTTGGACTGCATCAGCCTTCACCAATGGTAAGAGGATGAAAGCGGCCAACTTTCACAAGGTCAGTCTTGTTTATGTGTTGTTCATTGTTGATTGTCTTGTCACGTGACCCTTCGTTATTAATATGGTTATGGTACGTGTTTTATGTGGTTCATAATTGAGAGTATACGAAAATGAAGCCTTTTCGTCTCTGTCCTGTAGTACATGGCACTTGTACGTAGAGAGCGTATAGGACATTGAGGTCCTATAGTACATGGCACTTGTACATAGAGTGTATGGGACATTGAGGTCATTCTGTCTTCCTCCCAAGAAAAGGGGGTGGGGTGGAGCGCATATGCCATATGGTCTTCTCTCAGCCATCGGTAGTGTTAGCTGATGTTCAAATCTATACCTGTTTGTGTTTTAACACTATTTCAGAAGTTTAAGTGGCTTAGACGCAGAAAAGCGCATAAGGAAGAGCTGGTCTTTTGACCTCGCCTCCCTCCCGAATTCTCTGACGAATTCTGGCAATATCAAAGAGTTAGGGAGGTAAGTATACTCTTGAAGTGAAATAAACGAAATCACGGATTTCTTTTCACGAGAGAGAGTTGATACTTACCTCTCTAACACGGACCCGACCTCTCCACCCCACAGAGGCTTGGTCTTTAAGCTTTCTTAAAGTTGCATAGTGTCAGCCAATAAATTAGTCAGAGGAAGTACTAGTCTGCGCATGCGCGAGTTTGGGGCTGGCATCCGCCAGACTGTCATCTGACTACCTGCCCAGTAGGGGCATCTAACTTTTTTAATCAGTGTTTATTGAGTGAATGTCGATATTTGGGAATATCAAAGAGTGTTAGGGAGGTAAGTATCAACTCTCGTGAAAAAAGAAATCTGTGATTTCGTTTATACCAAGGGAATACAAGATGGTGACATGGAGGTCACTAGGTTATAAAGGTCAATGTCGTTATGACGTTGCTATTTTATCTCTGCTTTTCCCACTTAAGTTTTTCTGTTTAGCCAATTATATACATTTATGTTTCAGAATTACTTAATATTACCAGAACTCATCTTGGACACATGATCCTCTATAGAATAAGGAAGCTGTGTGCTGATAGTGATATCACTAGATCCAAATCCCAGGTCATCAAAGTCTTGATATTTTACCTTTGTCTTGTTTGTATTTCCAATATTATAATATTTTTTTTGCTCTATTTTAGGATTGCTTAATCCTACTGGAACCAAACTTGCATACATGTTTTCACATACCAGACCAAGCCATGCTGATAGTGAACTCATTAGGTCAAAGGTCAAGTCCATTTTAATATTGCTATTTGATCTCTGCTTTTTCAACCATAAGTTTTTCCATTCAGCAAATCATTTATATTTCAGGATTGGTTGATCCTATTGGAAGTAATCTTGAATACATGGTTACTTATAATGTTAGGAAGCAGCATGATAACACAGAGGTCACAAGGTCAATGCCACTGTAACAAACAGGAGACAGGCGAGACATTTAATTCCGTGGAATTCTTGTTTTGATATTTGCTACAGTCCTAGGCTAAGTTCAACATTGGTTTACCAATATTATTATTCTAGCAGGTTTTCTAAGCCAGAGCTATGATTCAGAGAATATCATACTCAAAAGTTTAGATAGATATGGACCAAGCACCAGCCTATGATTTCTAAAATTCATTCTTCTTAAGAAAGAGTCAGCAATTTTGAAGCCGTTACCATTTTGTCTGAGCTGCAGAAGAATAATATTAAAGGCTCGGCACAAACCGTTTCTGTCAGGCTGTCAGTTTTCTAATGGATTTTATATTGGCTCACTTCGCCGGCCGACGGTGTTATCCTTACAGAGCCAATGTGTTCTCACCTATAGATTTAGGGCGCTATCACTGACTATTGTAGCCATAGCCGATAATGCACCATTCCAGCCAGAACTGTTATGTAATGTGAGCAGTCGAGGATAAGGAAGCTAAGTTGGTATCCTTTAGTACAACATTAGACTGCAGGTATACATTGTATCAAAAGCCTTGTGGATATAGAAAGAATCCAACTTTTAAAGACAAACGTGTCAGGGCAAACTTCAATTATCTCGGTCTAAAGGCAACACAAGGTCACACAATTGCCAACAAAATTAATTACTGCGAGAAACAGTGTGATGTCAGCCAAAAACTAAATAAATACCCTATGTTCATGAGGACCCATATCTCAAATACAAAAGTAAAGTATGTGCTTATTGCAACACCCACAATGCAGTATAATTTCAAACACCTATCAAGAAACACATAAGCGATATTTAGAGATACACCAGTCGCTAACCATTTCAATCTCCTGGACACAACCACACATACATAAAAATATCCCAAAATATCTTAAATTACTTGTGCATATCGTTAGGCATGTCACAAAACCATCATAACCCTGAAAAGGAAATACAGGATTTTATCTATAGGTGGAAATTAGGGCGGAGTCCAAGCAGTTATCCATACAATTAAAACAAACATTACTACCAGAACAAACAATACTAAAATAACAGATCCTCTCTTTTAAGGGATGAATGTTATATGAAAAGTGTGCATGTAAATAACACAAAAATAACATAAATAAATTACATATATTATCAACACAAAAAATGCACAAAATACAAAAAATATGTGAACGCAAATTATAATGGCTTTGAAATTTTATTTTCAAAAGTTGATACATTCAGTGCAGAAAAATTAATTGAACTCAAACAAAGATTAAACAAAATGGAAGCTAAACCTTGAGTATTAGCATTTTCAGAAGTCAAACCAAAATATTTTAGATATGAAAGACAGATTTCAGAATACAATTTAGATCGATATGATATACTGCCCTTAAGCATTACCAAGGACAGTATGGGCAGGCGACTGATGGTGTATATACTTTCATCCTTAAGATATATACCAATCGGATGGAAATACAGACAGATTATTAATCACATTTATTTATCGTAGCCCCAGCTCAACTATAGAAAATAACAGAAATCTGTAGTTACTTCTGGAACAAGTAACTAACATGCACTAGACACGTGTAATTGTCAAGGGGACTTTCATTTCGCAGGCATAGATTGGACAGAATATTCAACCAATTGTGGCCAAGGGGATCCTGAATTTGAGTTTATTAAGACCATAACGAATTCTTTATGCTCCCCGAAATTTTTTTTTGCGAGAGCATATAGTCACTGCTTTGTCCGTCCATTCATCTGTCCGTTCGTCCATCCGTCCATCCATTCATTATATATAAGTTTGTCCGGGGCCGAGTTTCAAGACTTCACATATGGTCACAAAACTTGGTATGTGGATGCATCTTAGGGAGGGGTGCGGAGTATGAAAAGTAGGTAAAAAATATGTCATACTGACCTACTTTTCATGGTCAACTGAATATCGCTGGTGTATTACCATCAACAAAGAAAAATCATCAGCCATGCTATTCTCACTGTCCACCAAAATCAAGGTTGGCAATCTGACACTGGGCGGTACTCCACTCAAGTACGAGGACAAGCAGACATACCTGGGAGTCACCTACGACAGAAGATTAACATGGAAGGAGCACATACAGAATGCAGAGGCAAAGGCCAGAAGAAAGCTAAACATCATGAGGAAGCTGGCAGGAACAAAGTGGGGTGCCAATGAAAGGATCCTCAAGACCATCTACCTTGGTGCCGTACGACCACACCTTGAGTATGGATCCAGCTCATGGATGACAGCAGCTAAATCTCATCAACAGAACCTCGACAGAGTACAAAACCAGGCACTGCGCATCATCACTGGTGGAATGAGATCAACACCAATAGAAAAAATGGAGCAGACAGCAGGCATCCCCCCACTTAGCAAAGGATGGGAATGCAAAGCACTGATCCAAGCTGCAAAGTTCAAATCGTTCAGCAACCACCCGATGAAGATCAGGCAAGCACAGCTGTCATCAGGAAGACTTAAAAGATCAAGTTTTGTGAAAGAGACAAAAGCACTTCAAAGGAAACACCAAGAAATGTTGCCAGCACAAATAGAAGACCCAAACCACATCCTTGATCCTCCACCCTGGGAAAACAAACTAGAGAGCATAGCTATTCGCACCACAGTACCTCATCTCACAACCAAAGATGAACACAGTGATGTGAGCAAGAAGGCCCTGACCCTAGCCATGCTGGAAGAAATGTACCCTCCGGAGACATGGATAAGGATCTACACAGATGGATCAGCCAAAGATGCAATTAGGAGCGGAGGTGCCGGACTGCACATACAGTATCCAAACGGACAACATGAGTCAGCTGCAATACCGACGGGCAAACACTGCACAAACACGCTAAATATACTTATAATGATATTCGTCAGATATAATAAAGTTTGTGTAGATATTACCCGTGTATCTCTGAGTATCTCTGAGCACACCTTTTTTACCCTAGGGGTATGTGGTTGCTTGGTAGGGTGATTGTGGACGGGGTTGCCCTTTGGATGGAGAGTGTGGTCATCTCCCATTATACGACGACGGTTGGCACGCTTTCATAATTCTTAAGTACCGGGAATATTCGAGCTGAGAGCCTGCTGAACAGGCTGCCTCTCTGCCCACCGCCTGCAGGGGACTTGGTTGCTGTGGTGCGGGATGCCACCTCCTCTGTAACAGCGGACTCTCATATCTGAAGAGTGACAGTCAGCAGACGACGAGTGGAGTGTGAAATGGACAGGATGAATGTGGTCCGAACTTGGTGCATGGACTAGCGACGCGCATTGGAGATGGGGGCAGTGGTGGTGCCATTGGGCAGGCTGCACCTTGGGATAGGGATGGTTGCGCGATTTGGGTGTATGGAGCGGTACACTGAGTTGTGCGGTTCTGCTGTTCTTCAAAACAAGCCAAGGCTTCATCCGGCCTCTTCACTTCCATGCTATTTATTACATGTTCCACTCCACAAGAAGCATGGCCTGGGGCAGCCTCGGTCTCCGCTTGTGGTAACTCTATAATGGGGGTAATAGCATGAAGTGGGTGGGAATGGAGAGAGGTTGGTGGAACAACTTTTCCGTCCTTCCCCTTGGACAGTACAAACGAGAAAGGCTTCAGATACGACTTCCCAGATCACGTAGACCCGCACTGAGGAGGGAGAGGGCGAGTACGTATCTCGGCATCGTCCTCAGCATTAGTCAATCATTCACTGGACTCCTGGCTTGGTAGGAGAGAGGTCGAACTGGCATCGTGGTGCTCTGGCCTAACGTCGGGAATACATGTTTCCGTAGAGACATCTGTCTGGGTACTGGTGTCACGTGGAACGCCCAGTCCGAGCCCTGGCACTGGGTCATCACTGACACAAGGTTTAAGTCGATCAAAGTGGATGACTGAGGTCAGGCCATCTGGGGAGCGGATATGGTAGGTCACATCCGACTTACGTGCTACCACATAGGGGCCTTTTCACTGGTAACTCAGTTTACTTAGCACGTTTGCAGAACGTCACGACCCATGAACCCAAACCGTTTTTACTGCCTCATACGGTCTCCATGCACCCGCCGGTAATGCCACGTTTTCTGACGCCAGTGTGCAGTGGATAAAGTTGCTCTCACTAGCTCATGGGTCTGTTTTATCCGCTGCCACATGAGCTCTATGTCGAGATGGTGAATTTTTCTCTCCCAGAATCCTGGGCATGTCGAGATCCAGGGGTAAGGTAGTATGGTGTTTCGCTAACGCTCCAGAATCACTATGCAGTGGTTGATGTAGAGAACACCATCCTGAATGTGGCATTCCTCAAACCGCTGGTAGTAGTAGTAGTAGTTTGATGTTGCAGATAATGGTTTAACAGATTCCCTTAGAGGACGTACCCCCTCATGGATCAACGCATATATATTTTGAGTTTGCTTGTTCATGAGCGACTGTTTCTGTGTTCCACTCTGTTCACCACAATTCGGCAAACACCGGAGATGGCTGTGTAGTATGTGTCACGGTGGTGGCCACTTCTGGTTCATCCTCGAGCCCGATTCTGCTCAAGGCATCGGCATTTCCATGCAATTTGCTGGGTCTATGAACAACATTGAAGTTAACGGCCTGCAGGGATTCCTGCCACCTCACTACCTGGCCCTCCAGATTTTTTAGATTTCTGAGCCAGCGTAGTGAGGTGTGATCCATACGGATGGTAAATGGGCGCCCGTACAGAAAGTTTTTATAGGACTTGAGGAAATGGACCGTGGCTAGCAATTCCCTTTTAGTGGTCGCATGATGTTTCTCTGCCTTATTCAGAGTATGCGAACCATAACCCAGTACCTGCTCTGTTCCATCTTCCGTGACCTGCGATAGAACTTTGCCAATGGCATAAGCCAATGCCTCAGTGTCCAAGATGAAATCACGGTTAGGGTTGGGATGAGCAAGAATTGGAGCGGTCGTCAAGAGTTGCTTAAGCACCCTGAAGGAACCTTCATCTCTCTTTTGTCCACTCGAATGGTTGATCCTTTTCGGTGATCCTAAATAGGGGTGATGCAATATCGCTGAAATGACGGATATATCGGCGATAGTACTCACAGAGACCTAGGAAACTCTGGGTGTCCGTGACAGACGTTGGTGTCTGCCACTCCTCCACTGCTGTTGTTTTTGATGGGTAAGTAGCCACTCCATCGCCGGATATGAGGCGTCGCAGGAACTCGACACTGTCCGAAGAGATGACATTTCCATGGTTTGAGCTTTAAATTGGCTGTGTGGAAATGGGATAGCACGGCGTTCAAATTGGATAAAGTTTTCTCAAACGAGGAACCAAGTAACACACACAGATTTCCCATTGCAGGGTAGTTAATACCTGCTCAATGAGATGCTCGAATGTTCCAGGAGCATTGCACAAGCCATAGGGCATCTTGCGGAACTGAGAAAAACCGTCTCTACAGACGAACGCGTTCTTCTCCATGTCAGCCTCATCCATGGCTACCTGCCAGTATCCACTAGCTAAATCAAGGGTACAAAACCACTTGGCTACGGACAAGGAATCTAAGGCCTGATCTATTCGTGGTAATGGAGGCGCATTTTTGACGTTAAGATCATTAAGGCGGCGATAGTCTATACAAAACCGCAAAGATCCACCCTTTTTGCCTGCTAGTACAATGGGACTGGCCCAGGGGGATGCTGATGGCTCAATTATTCTGGTGCGCAACATGTCCTCCACCTATTGGTGTGCCTCCACTTCCTTATGTATAGGGAGACATCGAGCGGGCTGTCAAATGGGTCTGTTGTTTCTGGTGTCAATGAAGTGCCATACGAGATGAGTTTCCCCCACATCCATGTCTTCGGCTGAGAAACTATCATGATAATTGTAAAGTAATTTCCGTGTTTGTCATTTTTGAGATTGCATCAATCCAACTGTGGCATGCATATATAAGCCACGTAAATGTTCTGGAAAATCATCAGATGTTGTTGCTGGTGTGAGTGTGATGGGGGCTGTCTCCAGTGAGATCACATCAACCAAATGACCACAACGGACTCCTGGGTCAAGAGTTATTGGGTCTGCAGTGCCATTGAATACCCTAAAGGGTATATGATCCTTGTTGGTGGTGTCCACGATCTTACGGAGACTGGCGCATTGTGAGGCAACCATGTATTCAGGGTCGGGTTCCAGCATGGCTATGTGAGTGTTGTTTCCTAATTGTGGTGCAGTGGCCAATAAGATCTCCTGTCCTGGCTCAACTGTGGCTGTTGACGCTAAAATCACCATACATGTAAAGTGGTGACTCCATTCCAAGAGGTATCCGTTGGCTGTGTATGTCTAATTCATGTTGTCTGCAGTGTATGATGGCTTCACTGGCACTGAGGAGATCAGAACCGAGCAGGGCATCATTTTGAATAGAGGCAATGACAACTCGCTGAATGAATTGCATCTCCTCTATTTGTATTATGAGGTTTACAGTGCCAGCCACGTGGACATCGGCTCCTGTAGCTGTTTGCAAAAATATGTTTGTGGGCTTAAGGGGCAGCTTTTTATGAGGTGGGATGCTCTCATATAAGCGCTTGTTAAAAACGGTGGTGGAAGCTCCAGTGTCCACAGGGGCACTGGTGGAAACACTGCTAAACAGGCAGGCAAACATATATATTACTTCATGGCGGACCTGCGGAAGAGTTTCCAATGATACCATCTGCAGAAGTGGAGGTGGTGCGGTATAATTCTGTATATAGTCGGCTTGTTTCCAGATTGCTTCCGTGAGTGCAATTGGTGGCTGAGTGTGGAAAGGGCCAGCTGCTGCTGCTGTTGCTTAGGCGATGGCGGAGTTGGGGGTAGCAATGGTGGTGGCGTTGTTGCTGGTTCCATGTATGCTGAGTTAGTGTAAACAGCAGTGCGGTTAGGATTTTCGCGTTCGCGGGTAAGGGCTACCTGTGTGAGCCACTTCTGACAATGCATCATGGGATTTTTGGGTGAAGCGCAGAAGAAACAGTGATGGCGTGCTAGTTTTCTGTCCTTTGAATGATGCTTCTTCTTGCGGACCCATGATGCGGAATGCGTGCTCTTTTCAGAATCATTGCTGCGGCTGGTGGATGTTGTAGGTGATGCTGTAAGGACTTGTGAATTGCATACCACCAAGGGACATCAGATGTTAAGTGCCTTGGTGGTGGGTCGTGGTGCTTGTAGAAACGTTGTTTCAGTGGACGTGCTACAACCTACCACTGTCATTTTACATAAGAAAGACGGTTAAGTAGAAGTGGAATTTGCGGGGTCACATTGTCCGGAGAGGGGATATGTCAGTGCTGCAGATGCGGTGGGCATCATTGGTACCGACAGAGAGGAAGCTGGGTGCTGGTGCATGCATGGTGTAGTAGAAGAGCAAATATTTGTAATGGCTGCCTGACGTTGTTCTTCAGAGGCCGCAGTTGAGCCAGGTTGTGTGAATGGGCACTGAAGTGACTCTGTAATCGATGCCCTTGCTAGTTTGATGGATTCTCAGGCTGCGGGGTGCATCGGTCAGTTATCGTCGAAGTTGTTGATGGCAGTCGATTAGGCGATAAATCCGTCCAGTGGCCTGGCTGACAACATCCAAAGCATATGTTTGGTGGTGGTGCTGAAGCTGAAGTAGTGGCTGGTCGGGTGGTGGATTGTGCAGCTACTGTTGTACTGAGTGGTGACCAGATTGGTGAGTGCGGAGATCTGTTTAGTAATCACTTCTAACCTATCATGCATATTTTGTCTGTTGTTATTGTTGTGCTGGTTACCGCATCCTGGGGCATTGTTGTGGCCCCCGTGATGGGATTGGCCATGCCCACTTCCTCTAGGGGCATGATTTTGACTGGTGTTTTGTTTGTGTTGCACATGCGGGTTCAGATGCTGAGGTAGTAGCAGTTGCAGTATTTAATTCGGTTGTGGCGGTGGCGACGTTGACATCATTAACTTAGTTTATGGGATGCAATTGGTGGCGACTGTTTTTCTCCCGCTCCAAGAAGTTCTCAATATGAACCGCGTTGGCCGTTACTTGTTGGAGGCTACAGCGCTACATAAGAAACAATTTTTCCTTCAAGGCGGGTTCTCCATTCAATGCGTCGATGAATGTGTCAAAATGTAAGTGGATGACGCCCTCGAGATTTGTGCTGGGATAAGCGCGGGTAACTAACCGACGGATGTGACTGATTCTGGTAGTGTTTCCTCCGAGGATCGATGTAAGTTTTTGAGCTGTAATCAACTTGTTTCCTCGAGGGCTGTGTCACCGAATCTTTCAAACAACACGTATTCCAGTTCTGTATAGGATGGTGTGTAGTCTGTGCCTAAGTCTGCCAGGACCTGTAGGGCTTTCCCGGACAGCTTTGTGGCTAAATACTCTCCCATTTGACGATTACTCCACCGGTTGGTACAACTTATTATTTCGAATTAAATTCGGGGGTTGGGGTGGGGGGGGGGGGCGAGTGGGGAGAATGATTCGGCCATGTTCACATGGAGGAGTGATGGGTGGTGGTGCTGGAGAAACGGATGAGAACGCAGATGCAGACAAGTGTATGTCTATAGACAGATGGAGGCATGCTGTGTGGACGAAGTGGACGTTCGGTTGGTTGATGAGATCTGATAGGGTGATATATTGAGTTCCCGCCTATGAGGCATCATGGAATGTCCCCTCGCTGATCGGTGAAAACTCGTGTTGAGGCGGTGCTGGTCGTCCCACACCAGGGAAATTATTGACATTGTCGGTAAGCATGCAAGCAGTACGTCCACCATATGATGCTAATTCCATGTCGAGGGAGAGCTGACTGTCGGTTGAAGGAGACTGAAAATCGGCAGTGTTGAGTGTTGGCATTGGTTCGCTTCTTGTTCGAGCCCCACATCGGGCACCACTTGTAGCTCACGTGGGTACATGCTGGTCTGCCATGATGTTCCTTTCCATCGCACCACAAGTGCACGATGTGCAGAAGGGCTGGTTAGCTGTGGATCTCGGGGTTGCGGATCCTGTATCACATCTCTCCGGAAGGTACAAAGACCGGCCTCTAGAGCCGGTGGAACAATGATGATCCAGTGGGGCCATGCGACCATTGCTGCCGACATTAAACCACACAGTGTCATTCCAACTATTTGTGTCATCGGTATGTCTGTCCATTCTAATTTAGAGAAATGGATTAGATTTTAATTAAACAGTATAAATTTAGTAAGCACTATACAAACAATATCACTCATTTGACAGTAAATGAGCACAATAATACACAACATAGAGCTATCCGGTGGTCCTTCCACGTGGTTTCGCCAGAGGTACCAGACAGATCCTTGAATCCATAGAGGTATCCCCACAAGAGAGAGAGTTCCGCAACGAAGTCACTAGGTAGCCTAATATAAGCTTAACGCACACACAAAGAAAATATTGTTGCTGCGAGAGGAAAGTGCCTCACGTGGGCCTCTGTCACAGGAAAATGGCTTCAACGCCGAAGCGGCGGAAAAGAGCTGGCAAAAAGGGCCTCTCTTTTGTTCAACAGAAAATGCTAAGTGCTGAAAATCCTAGTGAAGCCATAATTAATGTGATGCACACTGGTTTACATGAAGACAGAATGAACGATTTCTGAAGAATTACCAGGTCCCCGTCTTATGTAGTTCCAAAGTTACTGTATTGGTAGTTGCCACTTTATTTATGCGGGCCTTCTGCTATAATCTAACCTACCATTTAGTTGTTAGAAACGAATACAAGCTTTGTCCACAAGTGACAGGGATTCCTACCTAACTTTAGATACAGTTATCCAATGGGCGCAGATGCTCAGCTTCCAGTACGTCGCCTTGCCTAACATCTACCTCCAAGGATAGCGTGCGCTCATGTTATGACACAAGGCCCACGGATCAGACGAAAATCCAGTTACCTTGTCCCTCAACCACATATAACATCACCAGGACAATGGCTACAGTTCATATAAGCAAGTTTAAATACTGATATGTCATTATGGTAGGGGTAGAGAGCCAGATATCCACCATGAGCATCCCTACCATGAGGGTGTGGTGGATTTCAAGATCTCACCAAGACACAGATCTGCATCTCGTCCGTCACCGTGTCCTATGGATCCAACATTTGACCTGTCATTAGGGTTATGTTCCAGAATGCCCAGAATTGCACTGCAGACCGCTATATAACCTAACTAACTCACATATTTAACTATTTGTTTTCGCAGTGCTTCCTACATTGGCGGGGGTTATCTAACTAACAAGTAGATGCGGGGGAGGTGTATGTAAATCAACACTAACTATCACCGCTCGGAAACCTCCGATAGTTTCCCAGGATCTGATCTGGTCAACGTGTCAATAGGGAATCCAGACAATTATTAAGCCTTGCGGCTGGTGGATCGTGGAAAGAGACAATAACTCGCTATATATATGAGGCCCTATAGGTAACTGGCCAATTTTACACAACCTTGCCAGTGCGTCGGGCTACATTACCACAACAGCTGGAGAAGAGGCATACACTATGCGTCTCTAAATGGAGAAATTGTCCCTAATCGCTTTAAACCTATCCTATCGAGCTACATAGCCAGGTTTAGTCGGTAACATGTCAGGCTCGAGCAATTAGAGCATGATCAGTGACCTCAGTGTAAATTTGATGCTGGCGGGAATATAGTGATGTGGATATATATGTTGCTGTATAGTATTTCCTAGCATACTGCGGTCCAGAGTTTTTATAAATAAACAAAACATATCAACTGGATGGCTAACTGTCATATACACAACTAACGGATGCACATGATAAATACAGTCAAATAAATAAGTGATTACAATAAGTATCACGGGTCATTGGACCTAACGATGTGGCTAGTTGAAAGCAACCACAGTAAAATAAGGATAATACTCACAGTAAAACATAAATTATAAGAATGCGGTCCTAAGACCGGGAAGTTACCTATTAGTCATCAGTACCATATACGGAAATATAATTAAATGTTCAATAGTATAGCTACTTGAGTACCTATTGGTCATTGGTACAGAACAAGTTCATGAGTTTCTGAAATTGAGGCGCTAACATATAAATAGTGCGAGATGACACATTCTCAAATGCTGGAAAGATTCCCGCAGACAGGTCTCCGCAGGCAGGTATCTGCAGGCAGGTCTCCGCAAGCTGACTTCTCCAGGCAGGATGGATATGGTACACTCTCAGGACAGTGAAGCAGTACAGTTCAGGAAATGTCCACTAGATGGTTTCTTAGCTGATACATAATCTAAACAGTGGTTATAAAGTTTTCCGTCTGGCGACGGGAGTAGGAAAGTTTGAGGTTGCCCATCAACAGAGAGGGCTAATATATATATTACACTTCAGCGTGGTTGGCAGATCCGGCGAGTCATCCACCCAGAATCACCATCAGCTCTACATTCCATAGAATTACATATGGGCCCGCATGGCCCTTCTGTGGAAAGACTCCCTTAGAAAAGTCTGGATGTGGGAGTTATTACTTTAAGTTATCTTATTACCCCCAGATGGCTGTCCGGGGTATCCAAAAACTGTGGAAGCCGAGGACGCCTTTCCACCGCAGATGAGCTGAAATCCGAATGGCACCAGATGATGTGGGATCACCGTAGGTTAGCAGCTACACACATCAATCCCGATGGTCCAGCAGTCCTGCGCGGGCTGACTTCCATGTCAGTGATGCTCCTGATTCTCGATTTTCACCCCTTTTATACTACTCGTGACGTCAGAGGTAGGTGCTTCAGCCAATCAGCGGACGAGTAGTAGCCAATCAGCGTACAGCTAGAAGTGGTGACGTGGCTATCACCTGCACAGCACATTTTATATCCATTTATGCATACATGCGATTACGACGTCAAAAGCAATATTTTGAAAAAAATTGAACGGGAGTTTTGTGGATTACTCAGCCTTTTCTGGGCCGATTTTAAAATAGTAAAAAGTTCTGTAATCCTGCTTTTATTTCGGTCCTGATCGGTACCAAGAACAAGGAGGATGAATTAGTTTAAGACATTTACGAGTACTAACCCGGTACGCTATAGATATGCACTCGCTTCCAAATCTGAGATGTGTTGTCAGGGAAGCTCTGACGCGTGCGCATGCACAACACAGGTTTTAACAGACTTAGCCAGTTTTAATGAAACCCTCTCTTATAGGGCTTATATATGCATACTATCCTACTAAGGGGGGCATGCCCAGAGTGAATCCGGAGTGGCCGTTCAATACCCAGCTCAGCTGTGATGGTCAGTACCTGTCCGGTCGATCCGTGCTACATATGTTATCAAGTTTTCTATTATTTAGCACGTATTTCACCGTGTTTAGCTGAGTTTCGCTATTTGAATTTTATACCATATAACTTTCAAAAAGTCATAAAATGTCATAGAGAAATAGTTGAAAATTACACCTGGAACAGCTGATACATATTTTTATCATTTTTATTTGGTTTTAAATAATATATTATTTTATTATTAAATAAAATATTTACTGAAACTAATTTGACTGGAAGTTGATGATACTGTATAAATTTAATTTAATTAAATATAAATTAATACATATACATTAATAAATATAAATTAAATACATTCATATAAGTTGATGAAACTAATTTGACTGAAAGATGTTGAACCCCTATAAATTAAAATAAATTAATAAATAAATATAAATATATTCATATAAGTTGTTGAATATTTTGAAACTAATTGGCTTGAAGTTGATGATGCCTTAAAAATTAAATTATATTGAATAAAAATTAATATAATTATAGAACGTTACAATTTTGTTCAGGGAGCTGGACGGTGGTCGCTATTGTTCATGCCGGTGACTGCTATTGTTCATCACAACCGGCGCAAATCAGAACTAGTGCTGGATGTGCACTATTGTTCATAAGTGTTAGGTACATGCTATTGTTCATGCAGGTTGCCATCGTACATGCGGATAAACACTATTCTTAAAAAAAAGTGCAGGATAAAACGTTCAATAGCGTGTGATGAAAGCTATTGACGGATTCATTAACACTCGAATCACACCTGCAGGAAAAATTACACATTAACTATATTTTAACATTTTTTGATTTTTTCAAACCTAAATCGTGGTGCAATGGTAGTTTAAGTGAATATTTTTTGATACTAATTTGACATAGGAAACTACAATTCGCGCTAGTTTCAAAATATTCATCAGATATACAACTTAGGGATGAACTGTATTTTAACATGTTTTTGATTTTTTTTAGCCCTAAATCGTGGTGCAATGTTAGTTTAAGCGAATATCTTTTGATACTAATTTGACATAGGAAGCTACAATTCTTTCTAGTTTCAAAATATTCATCAGATATACAACTAAGGAATGAACAATATTTTAACATTTTTTGATTGTTTTCAAACCTAAATCATGGTGCAATGGTAGTTTAAGCGAATATTCTTTTAATACTAATTTGACATTAGAAGTTACAATTCGTGCTAGTTTCAAAATATTCAACAGATATACAACTAAGGAATGAACTATATTTTAACATGTTTTTGATTTTATCAACCTAAATCGTGGTGCAATGGTAGTTTAAGTGAATATTCTTTTGATACTAAGTTGACATAGAAAGTTGCTGGATGGTATTGTTCCAAATCCTGATTGGTCGAGATAGGGTCAAATGTCATATTAAAAACCCATTAATCATTTTGACAGGGGAACAATAGCACCCAGCTGGTCACCTGCAATTCATATGTGACCGCTAGGCGCTATCGTTTGTGCAGTATGCCATTATTCAAAAGTCATGTTCAATGTGACAATTTGACATAGGAAGCCACTTAGTTTCAAAATATCTTTTTAACCACTATTGGGGGGGGGGGGGGGTTGCCGTCCACCTAATTGTTAAGTTAAACACAATCAGTTTGTAGGCATTCATCGTTCAGCTAGCACACACTCATCATTACGCAGAGTTACACATGTCAAAACCTATTAAAAACACATTAATCTAATTATGCATTAACACACATGTGCCATTTAAATAGCAAACAGTCATTTAGAACTATAGCGTGTAGCCCGACATTTAGAACAATAGCTTGCAGATGCTCATTTAGAACAATAGTGTCTACCGCTCATTTAGAACAATAGTGTCTACCCACTCATTTAGAACAATAGTGTCTACCCGCTCATTTAGAACAATAGCGTCTACACGCTCATTTAGAACAACAAATCTGAGGGCAGTATTTAAATAGGTCAAGAGCTCATTTGCATAACAATAGCGTCTAGCGACTCACTTCACTACTGCCGTATGTATTCTTATATGGCATCGCAGACAATTGCCTTGGAAGGTACGGTGGGTGGCGCATATTATGCAATATAGACATTTTTGGGTTGGATATATACGTGATGTTGAGTGTGATGTCAGTTAACATGTGACGTATTTGATTATGACGTCAGATATTTGTGTGACTGATCGGAGCTCTCCATTGTGATAACAGTAATGAACTACACACAAATAAGAATTGCGAATTTTAAAATGCAAATGGTTCAAATGCTAATGGTCCAGGTGAGCACCACAGGCCCTTGGGCCTCTTGTTAACTATGCCCCGCCGATCTCTAGCTAAGCTCCACCCACACGCAGCTTAGCTGATTATGACGTCATATGACGCCAGATTAACAGATGGATACTCTGGAAAGGCGAATTCTGATGATAGTTGAAAGTTAGGCTTGAGACATACAGACTAACCTGATTATAGATTATTATTTACCACCTTAAGGTTCAAACTTGCCAAAACTGGCAACTGCGTTGTTCCTGAGAAATGTCAATTACGGCAATGCCTGGCTCGCTGAAAAGCTAGAGTGATAATCAGAATATGGAATTATGCTGCTGATAAATGGCATTGTCAACCATATCTTTGGTTTAAACAAATATTATTTATTTCTTAGTATATGTGGGAGCACAATAAGACATGTCTTTTGTACGTGTCTCCCACTTACGTACAAATATAATACATTAAATAAATCAAGAGGCAGAATAATAATATTGCCAAATGTCATAACAGTAACATTATTAATAATACAAATAATAATAATAAGAAGAAGAAGAAGAAGAAGAAGAAGAAGAAGAAGAAGAAGAAGAAGAAGAGGAAGAAGAAGAAGGAAAAGGAAAAGAAAGATGAGGGGGAGAAGAAATTTTGTAGATAGCCTAATGATGACAGAATGAAATCTTCGGGAGAAGGATAAAAGCATCATTTGACTAATCACAAGGCGGGATACGGATAAAGGAGGGGCTCGACGTGCTGTAGTCACCGGTGCTGGTCCACACTACTTGGCCATCCAGAAACTTCCGCGGCTGTGTATTTGTCAACGCAATCCATGACTAGTGCTAGGAATTATTGTAGGTGATTTAAACCGACAGGTAACCATGATGCTTAAAGGGAAACACCAGACCCGCGATACTACTTTGTATCAAATGAATCTAGACCGTAACGTTTTCAAAAATATAATTGTAAGCTCTGAGCTCAAAATAGAAATATATATCTTCGTTATTTAAATATGTGATACATTACTTAAATTTCTATTCCAGGATGAGGCGTATGACGTCATAAGTTGAACGTTTTTCTCGCTGTCATCCAACACCAACGCAATAAAATAGCGAATTGCGTTTTATAGGGTGTTTCTCTTCAGCGGTGTTAGGAATATATAAACTATATTTGCGGAAATGTTGAAGAATATATAATAACAACCATTTGTCTGATTTGTCTAATGGTGCCGATTTTGACATCAAGTTTTGATCTTTAGATAAATGAATGACATGATAGTATAGGCATATCAATATAATTGCTACTTTTGAATTAACACTCTCACTGGCGCTACGGCAGATACTGTTATTAACGTTTCATCTACAAATATGAGTTTAAATAGTTATTACACACATCCAGTCCATCTTTCGGTACTTATGTTCTCATACTAGCGTCACAACTTCCTGGGATATTGTAATATTCATGTAATTGGCAGATATCTTCATAGAAAATTGCCATCTTAAGGTTCGGCAACTAATGTTTGAAAATAACAAATATTTTCCATAAAGTTCCGACAGTGTGATAAACGTCTTAATCTCTTCAATCTGTACATATATAAATGATGTCGATAGCATTATCACCGATAGGGATATTACCATCCAAATGCATGCACTCCTGTCTTCAGTGTGCCGTTAGCATAGTTCTTGTCGGATGGGATTCAACCTATGACGTCATAGGTTTAATTAACTCGGAGAAAATTATAGCAACATAGCGTTTTTAACACCATTTTAATCGGATTTATATATAAATGTCGCAGGAAATGTTTACACAGTAGCTTAAGTATGGGCTCTACGATAGAACTGCGTGTTTTATGCAAACGATGGCGAACCTTCTTGTGTTCCCCTTTAACTCTACATCAACGTCAGCTCGGCCATTAAGAAGTTTCTGGGTGGTTAGGGTTGTTAGGGAGATTTGGTTGCGGCAAGCTAATTTTCAAAGGTGATTCTTTGCTCATTAAAAAGTGAACAGTAAAAAAGTAATGTTTGACAGATTCATCAGGGTGGCCGCAGGCGCAGCTGGCAGAATCAGAGAGAAAGTTATTGAATGGATGTCTATTTAATCCACTGCGGCCGCTACGAAGTCTACTTAAACAGATATTAGCCACTCTTGAGCCGATGTAGTACCACGGAGGGGGACTGACTATATGGGACATTGCTCTGAGTTTGTACTTGAATTCTGGTAGGGTATTAGACATAGTGACATGTGCTCGAAGGGTGTTCCAGGCACGTACTGTTGCTGGGAAAAATGACTCGCGATAGAGTTCCGTTTGACATCTAACTGCGGTATAAGAATTTGAGCGTCGGATATTGTAGTATTGCGTGCTAGTAGCAGTGAGGGCGACAATCAGTCAAGACCTCGCTCGTTATCCCATTGACAATTTTGTAAAACATGGCTAATCTTTGAATTTCTCGTTGGTGGCAAAGTGCTTCTATGCCAGTTTCTATATACAAATCTTCGATGTGGGCACTACGTGTCACTCCGCTAATTATCCTAAGAACATCTTCTGTACGTCTTTTAATCTGTTAACAAGATATTGTGGTAAATTATCACAGGCAGCATCTGCATATTCCAACGATGACCTAATAAAGCTCTTACACATGATTTCGAGACATTCGCGGTCTAAGATATATTTTAGTCCTTTGAGTAAGTAAAGCTTGAGCTGGGCATATGCTATTATATTTTCCACATGGTTGTGCCAATTACCAAAAGTGATACCAAGATGTTTATGATGGGTGGATGGAACTATTTCAGAATTTTTGAAGTTTATTGCAAAAATGGTAGGATCTCTGCGTAGCGAAATAAATAAGCGTGCTATTTTGGAAGAATTAAATTCGACTAGCCATGTGTTTGCCCAATGTGCCATTACTTGCAGATCGTGGTCGACAGATGGTGTGTGGAGTTCTAAGTTATCCGACATCACATAAAGGCAGGTATCATCAGCAAATAGTCTGATTTTGTTTGGTATGTCATTGAGCATATCTTTGAAATACAAAAATGAGACACCAACGAACGAAAGATAAATACATACTAAATAAATATTATCTATTCAGTGTTCAAGTTACGCTATAAATGGCATCTAATTTAATTCATTTGGACAATTGGCTGAAGATACTGCTTACTAATGAACATTGATGTTACATAATGAAACATATCAGCGGTAGCACATCATGTGATCAACGTGAATTCTTTCCCCTGCATCTGGAAGCGTATAGTTGAGCTAAGGACGAACGAAAATCTGCATTGAACATGAAATACAGATATGGATTTACACACGAATTACCGTAGGCTACCAAAATGGAAATCGCATATGCTTCTACCGAAATACAAGATATACAACATGCATCAATGAGCCAGAACAAACACCAGGGTACCCAGCAGATGCAAAATAAGACTACCATTACCCCCAACGTACGGATAGCTTGTCTGTTTTGTGAACTAACTTTAACAGATTCCTCAGCGGACACAGTACGCTGACTCATGAGTCTGGCTTGAGACCTTTGTCTGGCATTGGATATGGTTCCTTTGCCCTGTCCTTGATTATGCTGGCATTGGCCATGATGGGCTCTCGACATGTTGTTTATATTCAAATCATTGTCTGTAGTTAGATGTGAGTCTGGCTCAAGACTTTTGCTATTTTCCACTCGATTCATGATCCGTTTCCGAAGACAGAGTACAAGCCTCACGTACTCCACTACCATTAACACGATAGGTAGGTAAAACACCAGTAGTACAGATGCTAGTCTGAAGTATTTATTAGGCAAAAAGTAACAGTCGTCGAGAACCAATGTCCCCTTTATCTCGTCAACCCAATGGAAGACAACTATGCATGGTACCCACAGTGCAAATGCGATTGTCCAAATAGCAGCTGAGATTTTTTTAGCACGGGCTTTGGTCGCAGTGGCACGATATTTCAGTGGCTCTGCCACTGCTCTTTCTCTGTCATATGAAATGACACCCAGGTGCCATACTGATACTGCGCACAAGCTGTAATCTGATATAATCCAGATGGTGCATGGAACGTTTCCCAGAGTCCAGTAGCCATAATAAGTGTAACTTGCCATGGTAGGAATAGTAGCTACACCAACAATAAGGTCTGCAACGGCTAATGAGAGAATATAGACACTATATATTGTGGATCTTAGACGTCGACTTTTCATCACACACAAAATTACTGTAGAATTCCCCCAAATTGTAAGAAAAGTTAATCCAGCTACAGCACCCATATCGAGGTATAGACTAGATTCACCAATGTGTACATTTTCAAATAGAGTAAAGTTTTTGCTCTGTCGTTTTATGCCAAACAAAGAATATATTTCATTACTGGTAGGAGTCTCTAATTGATAGGCATCAATATAGAGTTGTTCCATCATATCCATGATACTGTTCTTCTGCGAGATCACGAATAGCAGTACGATCTACATTCACAATGAAGTCCTGTGAATTACATAATAAACACTGAAACCATATATGGTTAAGAAAATCAAAATATTTTCTTATTGAATGTCCATTTGCAGGCCAATTGAACATAATTTTTTTACTTTACCACTGGAATGACCTATGCCAAATTATAACATAGTGTTCTCTTGGCTTGCAAATAGATATTCCTGATGAACACTGTCGAGGTCGGGTTAGCCGGTTTCACAATGAAATGGTTAATCCATATTATAACAACTGTTTAGTTGACCACAGATGGTAGTTCCACAAGACTGGTGAAAATAATCGATCACCCACTTTAAGGAACCGTACTTATTTGGAGCCAGCAGCTATTTACTATAGCAATATCTTGCATTAAGAAGCCACTTGTCATTACTGCCCAGTTTTGGTGTTGGTCACAATGTCCGTTATAGACAGGCTAAACTACAATTTGACCATTTAGCCCCCACCCCACCCCGTCTGCATAACCACTGTTGATACTGGTTAAAATTTTCAAATATCTCGCCACCCCCCCCCCCCCCCCCTTTCATATACATTCTTCTTTTTGCAATAAAACAATAACTCACACAGAAAGCCAACATAGATTACAGAGCTCCCACGTTTCAAATTTCTTTAATGTTGGTGAATCCTTGTTCTACTCCTGGATTAAACTGTGTACAACATCGGATCAGGAGATTTTAAGAAGCATCTCAGATAAACAAATGAAAATTCGAATAACCATACAAACGCGGATGCAATGCTCACTTTCTCATACGACCATGAGTTATGATAATTGCTTAGTAAAATAAAGAACGAACATTCCAGTTTATTTAAGGGCTGAGGACAGAAATGTCCATGAATCAAATATATATAAGTATTCGCTCTTGCTCTGAATGAGTTTCTCTTGATACTCGCTGTGACCTAGTCTCGTGTTTATATCGAAAGAAATAATGATGTTAGTTGGTGATATAATCAGAAAAATATATGATATTATTTAACTTTAATACATACTTTCTATAACTGTTTTTGATTATGATGATGATGATGATGATGATGATGATGATGATGATGATGATGATTTTCTGCGGCTGAACAGAATTAAAACTATCATTTATTTGCAACCAATTTTCTTCAAACTTCACCCTAGTGTCTTGACAGTTGCTCGCATTCTATTCGCCTTGATGTTACTTTTCATCTTTCGTGTTTTTCGTTAAGTTTTTTTATGCCTGGCCGCAAGACATTTAACAAGTTGACGTCCTATACTTCTATACTTGCCTTTTACGTGTTGGCATATTCGAAGGCTGACAAAGTTTATAACTGCAAATTCGATCATATTCGAGCATTATTTATAATGAAGATCAAAACAAAGAAGTTATTAACATGATAAGACTATACGTTTTCAATCTCTATATATGGCTCTTACCGCTATGGTATCTATTAATCTTAACATACTTTGATGCTTTCATCGCTGTGTGAATAAATAACCTTCATTGTCTATTGAGCTGCTATAGTGTAGTCAGAAATCAATATAACTTTGAGCTAAAAATACGTCTAAAACACCTCTTAGAAATGTAGCCGGCAGTAAATTGGTAGCGATTTATTGTATATTCATGTATTACAACTTTAATGTAAATAAATTGATTCATGATGACCTTAATGTTTCAGACGTATATATTATGCCATTCCCATTAATTAGAATGAACTGCCCAATTCTATCTGTAATATATCCTGCCCAATAGCCATGTCCATTGATTTCCAAGGGAATTTGGAAATCCCTTTGTGTCCTTCTTGCTTGACCATTGTCCAAGAATGCTTGGGTATATTTTTAAAGTTCACTAGACTGCCGCATTACCGTGTCATTTTTACACCACTCGTATAATAAGCTATATCTAGTTCAAATCGAAAGGTTTTTATGATCAACAAAGTATTAAAAGTTAGAATTAATTATTTTAATTATGTATAGTATATTTATATATTGACTTCAGTGGTGCATAATTGTCATTTTGAATGAATGGATGCATGGATGGATGAATGGATGGATACATACATGGACGACTGGATGATTGGATGAATGATTGATTTAAGTTTGGACGAATGGAGGACTGAACGGATGGTTAGGCAATGGCATATAAGAATAAATGTGTGAGTGTATGGAGGGATGTATCTGTGAGTATATGGATGGACGTATCTGTGAGTGTATGGATGGACGTCTCCGTGAGTATATGGAGGGGCGTATCTGCGAGTGTATGGATAGACGTATCTGTGAGTGTATGATTGGCCGTCTCTGTATGAGCGCATTGGCGGATGTGTTCGTGAGTGCATTTATGGCTGAACGACGGGATGTACGGTGTGTCTGATTTTATGTTACCGATATACAAGTTGTGTCACCACTGCCCTTTTTATAATAAGCTATTTTACTAGGCATAAAATATAATATAATTTGATTCGTTTAGGTTTTTCTGGTGCCTGCTTTATGAGTGGGCCCTTGACCAATTGTCCTGTACACCCCAGTGCCACACACAGGGTACGAGTACTATGTGTCTCTTTCTAAATATATTGTCTATGGAAGATTTCCATAGGCTCTCCAATCTTAACCCTACTTTCTCTGTAAGCTACGTTTATATATTGTTAGCGAAGCTCTTGTTCATTCTGAATATAATGATGTTGCTGAAAGTTGTTGCTGTCTTAGATAACAATAACACGCAGTAACACTGTATTCAGAATGGATACGATTTGTCCACACTATGGCAGATTTGCACAGTGAGAACTGAGTACCGCAGTAATGTGGTTAATTTTAATTAATGTCCCAATACTTCAAGGAGTCATGTCCCTTTATGCTTTCACCATTTTAACTTAACAGTACATTTTCCGTAGATTGACAGGGAATTGACCAGCACAAAATACTTCCTCCTGCGTTAATATTGTTTCGCACACGCACGCGCATGAATACACGCACGCACATGCGCATGCACACATGAATACACGCACGCACATGCACATGCACACACGACCGCACGTACGCATATGCTATAACTTACGCCGTGGTGATATTCGCGTATTTATATAGTTAAGCAATGACCCGGGAGATAAGATAAGCCTCAATGTTTTTAATTGTAGTTATGATATGTATTTATTATGTAATTATTTATTTACTCATGTTTTGTATGTATATTTGTTTTAGGGTCGTCTTTTGTGACAAAAAAGTGTCTTGATGCCTATGAGCAATACAACACGACTCTGACTCGTAATTTGTGTTGGGTTATCGTATATTACCCAGCCGCCCCGGTTACAGAAACACCTCTTAGAAGTTAAACCAAAATTCGAAGTTCGTAGATCGAAATTTGAGGGAGCAGTTATTATTTCAAAACATATTTTTGTGCTAGTGAACTTAAATTCACAGATTATTAGACCACGTAGTCTTCTTCAATAACGCAAGGTATAAAAGCGGGCAGCTCCAAGAGCTTTTTTTTTGTTGTTAATGAGCACTGAATTTCAGTCGAATATGCTTCATATAACTGACACTGAGTTTACAGAAATTTTAGGACCAAATTCACACAATGTGTTATATGCCACGCCCGCTATGGTTCAGGCCACTGTTGCTCCGTTTACAGTCATATTTGAATCAAATTCACAGAAAATAACATATGCCATGTCCCCTACAACATAGGAGCACAGTTGGATGAATCTCACGCAAGGGGGCGCTGTAATCGATTTTGAAAGTAAATACACCAGATTCATGAGCTCTTTTATTTCAATGAGGAATGAATTTCAACCGAATATGGTTCAGATCACTGCCACTGAGTTTACAAAGACATTTGAACCAAATGCACAGTATATACTATATACCATGTTCGCTACACAATGGAACCAGTTTTTAGAGACCTGGCGCAAAGGTGCGGTGCACTAGATCTGTACATATATAGTCACCAGATCCATGAGCGTTTTCTATGAGCAACAAACTCAAACCGAATATGATTCAGGCCGCTGTTGTTGAGTTTGCAAACATATTTGAATCAAATTCACAGATCTCATATACCACATCTCCTGCACAATGGCCCAATGTTTCTAAGAATCTTTAACTTTTTTGGGGTGGGGGTGGGGGGTGTGTGTGTGTGTGTGTGTGTGTGTGTGTGTGTGTGTGTGTGTGTGTGTGTGTGTGTGTGTGTGTGTGTGTGTGTGTGTGTGTGTGTGTGTGTGTGTGTGTGTGTGTGTGTGTGTGTGTGTGTGTGTGTGTGTGTGTGTGTGTGTGTGTGTGTGTGTGTGTGTGTGTGTGTGTGTGTGTGTGTGTGCTGTAATCGGAGTCACCAGCTCTATCAGCTTTTTTGTTAATGAGCACTGAATTTCAGTCGAATATGCTTCAGGTAACTGACACTGAGTTTGCAGAAATTCAACCAATATGTTATATGCCACGTCCGCTTCACAATACATCCACTTTTGTAGGAATTTAACACCAGAGGGGCGCTGTAGACGAATTTCAGTCTGAATATGGTTCAGGCCATTGTATCTCCGTTTACAATCATATTTTAACCAATTCCACAGAAAATAACATATGCCTTGTTCCCTACAAAATACGACCACGATTTCAAAGAATCTCTAACCAGGGGTCGTTGTAATAGGGGTTTACAAGAAAAAGTCACAAGCTCTTTGAGCTGTTTTTAAATGAGTATCGAATTTCAGTCAAATATGGTTCAGGTAACTGACACTGAGTTTACAGAGATTTTTGAACCAAATTCACACAATATGGCATATGCCACCTTAGGTACTCAGCCATCTTTGTAAGAATTTAACACCAGGCGGCGCTGTAAACGAATTTGTTGAGGGCACTGTTTCTGCATTTACAATCATATTTGAGCCGAATTCATAGAAAATAACATATAGGACATCTGCTACAGATTGGATACTATTTTGTAAGAATCTACCATAGAAAAGGTGGCTGTGTTATGAATTTGATTTTTTTGTAAACGCGGTGTCAGTGGCATGAACCATATTCGGTTTGAGGTTGTTGCTCATAGAAATCGCTCGTGGATCTGGTGACTTTATATGTAAACCTTTATTGCACCGACTGCTTAATTCAGGTCTCTAAAAAACTGATTCCATTGTGTAACGTACCTGGTATATAGTATATACTGTGCATTTGGTTCAAATATCATTGTAAACTCAGTGGCAGTGACCTGAACCATATTCGGTTAAAATGCATTACTTAGTCATTGAAATAAAAGAGCTCGTGGATCTGGCGAATTTACTTTCAAAATCGATTACAACGCCCCCTTGATTCAGAGTCATCCAACTATGGTCCTAATTTCTAGGGAAATGGTATATGTTATTTTCTGTGAATTTTGTTCAAATATGACTGTAAACGGAGCAACAGTGACCTGAACCATATTCCGAGTAATATTCATTTGCAGCGCACCCCTGCTGTTAAATTCTTACAAAAGTGGCTGCATTGTGTACCGGACGTGGCATATGACATATTGTGTGAATTCGTTCAACAAATTTTTTGTAAACGCAGTGTCAGTTACCTGAAGCATATTCGACTAAAATTCAGTGCTCATTAACAAAAAAGCTCACGGAGCTGCCTGCTTTTATGCCTTGCGTTATTGCAGAAGATTATGTTATCTAATAATCTGTGAACTTAGGTTCACTAGCACAAAAAAAATATATTTTGAAATAATAACTGCTCCCCTCGAATTTCGAACTACGAACTTCGAATTTCGATCTAACTTC